>APFE030624823.1:136289-153199 GCA_000404065.3 Pinus taeda | reverse complement strand
TTAATGAACAATCTAAAGTGCATATTGACCCAACAGTTTAATCTGGGTTAGTAGGAGAAATAACGAATAGGTTGAATAAATTTTCTTTCTGTATAAAAGAAAATGAAAATGGGTTTTCTAGTCTAAGTGCACCCTAGAGATTAAAATAAAAAATGCTAGTCTAGCTAAGGGTAGGTAGATTTGGTGGTTTGCTTACATATCAGCATGCATGAATATTATCTTTAGTTTGAGGATAGGGAATAAGGGCAGAAGTGAAAGCTATCCATTATGTATTTCAAATGTTTTTTTTTAAAGATAATTTTATGCACAACGCTAAAGTATTTCATTTCTTTGTATCTCCCCTATATCCTAAGTCTGAAAAGAAAATCATATATGTGCAAGCGGACAAATCACTCTTGTCGTTTGTGATTAAATCACCGTCACCTTCGACACGTCGAGATTCGGTCCCCCATTTCATCCACAACCATCATATTTTTTCGGCCCCCCCTCGCATTCTCCCTTTACTGTTGGGGGGGGGGTTTGGAAGCCTGTTTCTTCCACCGAGCCCTACTCCCTACGTGGCGTGTCCTTGCGATTTCGCACCCCCACCTACTAATACCACTTACCACCCATCACCCCCTTAGGAAACCACCATCCGCTCCTACTATGCCCCCACCAATCCTCCTCCACCACTCGCTGTCTTCCACCTATCTCGACTGTTTCTCCAATTAAATGCCTTCCCACCTTATACCTGTTTCACATTTAATTTTCTCGGGTAATCTTTTAGTAACGACCCCGCGCCATTTACAACAGGAATTTTCCTTTGCATTTAAATGGATCCATAGCCCATCATTGCCAATCTTTCACCTCTCATCCTGTTTATGCTATTCACAATTTCTTACCGTAGCCTCTATCAGAGCTCCTCGCCACCAACATCCTGACAGTCATTGACCTCCCTGTTTGTTTTTGCCTGACAGACTATTTTGTCCAAGCCCAGTAAGCCCCTCCTTTGTCTATTCATTCATTTCAGAAACTGCTATAGCCATGCCTCCTAAAGCTAAGACCTAGGACTAGCCATTAATCCATTGATTCCACCTTCTGTAGACCTAGATCACACACCATTGGCAGACAGGGATTACCGGATCACCGAAACACTATGTGACTATGACTTCCTCGAGATATATTGCTGGTTAGAGGAGGAACACTTTGATAAAACTAATGAGATAGGACTTTGGTAGTCAAACCTTCCCCACTATATCTTTCCTATGACTTTTCAAGCCACAGAATTCACCAGAACATGACAATCTTTCTATGTCCCTGCGCAAAGATCCATAATTGCACCTATAGGGGACATCCTTTTCACTATTACAACTAAACCTATTGACCAAATGATGTTGGCCCCTTCTATGGAAAATGCTGCCCCTTTCTACCTAGAAGCCCTCACCTAGCCTTATCAAAAGAAGGATTTGGACACCAGAGCTAGGAGTTTTGAGATTTTCCTACCAGAGAATGCCCAATTGCCCAAGAAGAATCCTCCTTATCCTTATTCCATTTTCCCTGATCAGGCCAAACAAATTATTTCTATCCTTTCTCATATCCTAGGCTACCATTCTGATCAGTGGGTGGATGAACCTATTTTAGGATTCCTTTTCACATTTTCCACAGATAAAAAGCCCTCTACAATTTTCAATTTTATTCAATTCTTGGCTGGCAATATCCATGAGAAGTTCATGAAGTTTCCTATAGAGCAGGTGTTTAGTTACAACTTTATTTTAGTTTACATGTTCATCTATTACCAATCATAAAAGTTCAGTTTTGTATTGAAAAAATTGGATGATGCAGGTGATCAACAACCAATGATCTTTTGGACATCATTGATCATGAAAGAATAGCAAGAATTCACCTACAAGAAATTTGTAGAAGACTTTGTTCATCTAGCTCTGAATATTCTCCATAGTGCAATGTAGCCCAAGATCAGTGAAGAGATCAAATGGATACTACATCTATCAGACCAAGCAAAGATCGAAGATTGGTACCTGTATGAAAATTACACAGAGAGTAGGGTCTATGGATGTGAATTGGCCCCCTAAAGCTCCCCAAGTACCCCCCAATGAGGATCTTTGCACTAGAATATATTCGGAAAATGTTGAACTCAGATGAGATCCACTTTGTATTAGAAAAGAAGAAGGCACAATTTAGGATTAAAACACGGGTAGACCCATTTGTATGAAACACAAGAACAATCGGGGAGGAGGCAGATAAGATACTAAAGGAAATGAAGTTCAGCTTGATATTCACATGGTCTTATGACCCCGGTGGCATGATTTCAAAACTTAGAGTGGACAATAACAACACTCCCTATATTCATACTTCTAGGCTAGAGATAGAACAATATGACAATCAGTTGGAGTGGGCGGAAAATACCCTACAGGAAGCTGAAGAGAAGATTGTGCAGTTTGCAGACTCGTGTTCCTCAAGAAAAATCTAGCAAAAGGCAGAGGGAGGAAGGGTCATCATCTACAATGGGGAGTGAAGCCATATAATTTAGGAATAGTTACAGAAAGATGCCCAAGGTGACTCAGAAACTATATATAGACAATGAAATGGAAGAAGAGGCATCTATCATCATCACAAAATCTCCACCAACAACTATGAATTTCACTACTTCTCCTTCTGAACCTTCATCTTCTCATGGCCATAAGGAGACTGAGCTGGAAACACACACTGTTCAGATTGAAAAAGAGAAAACAATGTTTGGTAGGTACAGAGAAATAAATCTCAGAAATGAAATCTTGAAGAACAACACCTACAACCAATTTTGGAAGCAAACTTCCAGTTCAGAAAGTAGACTTTTGTCAGTATATGATACTGAACATGGAAGAATGCAAATGTCCTTCTTTGAGGCCCAAACTTCACAGCCCAAATCAGCAGTTGACTACAAGAGCACCACCTTTGAGTTTAGCTCAAAGGATTTACATCCCATTGATCAAATGGAGATGAAAAAGCAAACTGGTGAAATGAAATCCTCCACTCACTAACACTGCCATGTCTTTATCCAAATTGCAAGCTTATTTTGAAAATGTAAAGTCATAGTTGAAGATGGAGAAGGTTTGCTCCTTGTCCAAAGACAACAGGATCAAGTCTTTGCAATACTTGGTGAATAAGATAGGGTATGACCATAAGGATGTTATTGCTGCTGAAGAAATTATTAAGAAGAAAAACTTGGACATTTCAGCATTGAGGAAATAGCTCAAGATGCCAGCTATAGAAGATCCAATGACCAAGTACATTTCATAAGGTGAAACTCATAAAGCAAACATGATGAAACTAATTATTTACCAAAACATATAGATCAGGCAGATGGAAGCAGAGTTGGAAAAGTTGATAAAGGAGAAGGAATACGACTTGAAGATGGGCATTGTTCCCTTGGATGTTGTACCTCTTTCTCAACTACCATCCACAGGAACAATTACTGCACCTACTACTTCTACTCAAACTCCTAGTGCTTAACAGGTCACACAGACATTGCAAAATATGTCTTTGCAATCAAAGGAAATTGACACCTTATAGGGACAACTCAAAGCTTTGGAAGTCCAAAATACCAAAGTTGAAGCTGCTCGGATTGCTGAATTGGACAAAAATCAGAGACTTTTGGAAAAGCTACATCAAGTAGAAAGAGATACTTCTATTGGCCAGACCTTGGCTGAAGCCAAGGTAACAATTTGGATGAACATACTTGACTCAATGAATGAGATTTTGCCTTCTATTCAGATTATATTTGGATATAAAGAGTTAATAGAGAAGGCCATTGAGACCATTGTGCAAGGAAGGGAAAAGATGGGAGAAATGCCAACTGAAGCTGCCAATATTATCGGGTCCTTAAATTCAAAATCTAGATATTAGCTGGAGGAAGTGGGAGTCAGTGACAAAAATGCCACCATTCTGGAAGTAAAGAAATCCTTGACTAAAAGAAATCTTATTGACCAGTTGGAGGAAAAGTGTGAGACCTTGGAGCTATAGGTGAATAGATTTACCAATAGGATTGAAACCTTAATGCAGAAGGGGCTACCCAGTGTTTATGTTATCAATGACAAGATGATCACTCAAGAGGATTACATTCAGAGGGTGAAAGAGGTAGGCAAAAGTAGTGCTAAGTTTAGTGGAATAAGAGTAAGTATGACATCAAAAGCCTTTCTGGACACCATGTCAAACGAATTCCATGTGTAGAATGAGGTAAAACATATTTTTACCATGAAACCAACCTTTGCTAAGTATATAAAGGTAGTTGAAATCTACCGCAGGGTGACAAATTTTACAGTGCCAGATGAAAAGTGATGGGAGGAGTTACTTGATTTACTAGACTAAGCAGTAACTTAGTAGCAGTGAAAGGTTTTGCTAGCTCAACAACCAACACAAGTTTCAGTTCAGCATCACATTCTATTTTGAATGACTCAGCAATAGAAACCACCTGAATAGGGCCACCATTTTCCTCAACAGCCTACGTGGCCTATTTTTTTGCCAGGACTACATGATATTAGTTGTTAACTAGGCTAATAATACATTGTCGGTTTGACAACTAAGCATTATTATAATTTTTATTATAAATACTTCACTGTTTGATTTCCAAATGTAATTTATGCTGCACATTGTAATTTTGAAGTACTGGAGAATCAATAATACAAGGATATTTTATAGGATTCATGTGGTGTCTTGAATGGTGATGTGTTTCTTGTCTTTATTTGTTTAAACATTGTTATTTATTTCCTCTATTTTTCTAAATTTGAATTAATCAACAGAAATTGTGATAAATAGGATTCGTTATCAAGAACGCCCCATTTTGGTTGTTGTTAATTTGATTGTTTTCCACTAAAGTTAGAATAAAGAATTCTTAATTGCTCTTTGTTCTCTACTAAACCTTACATTTTTGCTTTTGCACCATCCATTTAAACTCTGAAAAGATCCATTTATTGCAACCTAGCTTGCCCTGTGAGAACTCCTTTAAAAATTTATGAACTAACTCTAGTTTAGTTTATAAACTCCATAACCCAATGAAAATTATAACACTCAAATCAACCAAACCAATCAATCAAACAAACAAGCACAATCATATCTAGCCTAAAAATTTACACAAAAACAAAGCTAAATCATACAGAGAGATCCCTCTTTGAAGTTGGGAGGGCTAGATCCCATCTTCCAAAGTGGTTTTGATGTTGTCCAATGTGTTTACTCCCTCAGCCTCAAAAATATAAAACGACAACATAGTGGCGACCATACCGGGGAAGAATACATTTTAATCCAAAACATTATTATTCCCTGTTTTTAAATCAATATTTCAATACGTAACTATTGTATCATCATGAAATACATGACCCGAGTTGTTATTTTGTATATATTTACTGTATCATTGATTTTGATTTTAATTTGTGTGTGATGATTTTTCATAGCCCTGGATCCCAGAAGAATTTACACTAGATCTCACCCTGATCCCAATCTTGCTAAAATTGTATATAACCTTGAGAAATTGGTGAGAAAGAAAATATTTACCGAGAGTCAAGGTAGTAATAGTCCTCTATCTAGATTCAATTTTCTCCCTGAGGCTATTCCTTTGTCAAGGTCTAATTCTCTTCGAGAGAAATTTGAAACTTTACAGGATATAGAATTTGATTTTCCTTTCTAGTAAAGTTTGTTTAGATCAAAGTCTGAGGCATTTGTAGATCAAACTGTCATAGATAAAGCCATACTGCAACCATATATACCCCAAACCCAACTCCTTGAAACAGATCTTGATCTTGAATCCTTACAACAATTTGACAAATTACAAGGTATGGTTTCAGTATTGGACCAAGCTATTGAAGAAGCCTTTATTCAACAGTTAGTTGAATTTTCTACTTTAACAGTTGCAATAACCTCTTTGTCTAGTCAATCCTCCTAGTCAGTTCATCTACAACCTCCTAGCCCTACTCATTCCATAGTATCAACCTCCTCACCTTTGGTTTCCCAAACTTTTGTGCCTACTATCCCTATAGTTATCAAAACCACACCTACATTAGGTCCATCTTCAAGTAAATCTTCCAGAACAGTTATGGAAGGAAGGTATGCACCTTTGGTGTTGCCAGGCCGACTAAATGTTATGCCTGGAGATTATTAATCTAAAATTGTGACCTTTGATAACATTGGTGCTTATACTGCTCAACAACATGTAGATAAGATGAATGATGTGTTTGGCCTCCAAGAAGTAGATGAAGCTAATGTTAAAATGAGATTTTTTTCCCAGAGCTTAGGAGGTGATGTCAAGAAATGGTTTAGGGGTTTACCTACAGGAAGTATAACCAACCTTGATGTTTTCCATCAAACCATTTTAGCTATATGGGAGATCAAGAAGAATCCACTTCAACTCCTAAATGAATATAAAAGGCTGAAAAGAAAACCAAATGAAAGTGCGGAAGAATATTGTGAACAGTTTAATACTATTTACAACGCCATTCCACAAGACATCAAGCCCTCCCTTGGCCTAGCTCTGATTGATTTTCCAGATGGTTTCGATGTAGACATGGAATATCAACTTAGAGAGAGGGACCCGACAACTTTGGAAGAAATGCAAGAAAATGCAATTAAAGTTGAAGCTAACATCCTGGCCAAAAAAGCCAAACTGAAGTCTGAACACAGAGCTACCATAAAATAACAGCCTTCTACTTCTATTGTTGATAATAAGATTGATAACTTAGTCAAAGTAGTGATAAAATGATGCAACGAATGAATATTCATGGCCAAACTCAAGTAAGAGAAAACCAAAATGTCCCTCAGACTAGAAACCAAAACTTTAGGAGGAATGTTCCCCAAATTAAATAAAGAGAACAAAAGGGTCAAGACTAGCAGGATCGGCCTCCTTTTTAGGAAAATTACACAGATGATAAGGGGAATATTGTGGAAGATTTGGATGATAATCAAATAAATTTGTTGGGGATAAATGATGATGAAACTGTTTTCCTCACTCAAGAGGAACAAGAAGTTTTTCTCATAGCCCAGGCTGAATTAGATTCTAAAGAGTCAGATGAGTATAAAAAAGGGTTTGAAAATGCCATAACAGAAGTCCATAGGTAGTACAACCTTCGAAGAAAAAAGAATACATACACTCCAAATGCCAAAATCTAATAACAACCTACTAAGAAGTCATCTGAAAATGAGCCTAGGAAAACCACAGATAGTCCTCCTAAGAAAACTATGAACATTTCTGGTAAGAAAAAGGTGGAAATCCCTGTTAAAAAGGTTGCTAACAACATTTCTAAAACTACCCAAATATATGTCCCAACCACCAGTCAACAAAAATAGCCTATCACAAAACAAATTACAGAGCAAGTTGAACTTCCTAACTTAATTAAGAATCAAACATCTTTCAATGTCGAGAATGAACTAGAAAAATTGAAAATCCCTATTTTGATGAGCCTCATCATTGGGTAATTATATGGGCCTTAATTCACCTCCTAGCTTAGTCAAAACAACTATTCTCACAACTTATTGCATACTTTTGATTATATTTTGTTTACAAGATGAGTTAGAGTTGGATATTTTGCTTTGTGATCTAATGTGCATTTAATGCAGGATTAAAGGATAAAAGCAAGGAATTTTGGCAAAGACCTTGGTCAAAACTCGAATGGGACAAGGGAGATGAATTATAGGAGGTAAATCATCCTCATTTACTACCCCTCCATTCGAATATTCCTCCATTAGCTCGGAGTGCAAACAACCAAATCATGAGGACTAGAAGGCAGTCGAGCAAGTGAAATTCAAAGCACCAGTTTATCTCGACTTTGGGAGCCGAGCCTCCCTAATTTTAAGGAAGTCATTGGAGACTTCAGACATATAAGTAGAGAGGCCTAGGACCTCAGTAAGATTTGAATTTTTGATTGTAAAACTCTACTCTATTTTTGAGCTGCAAGACTTGTGACAGTTTTTGATGTAATCCATGGTTTTGATAATAAGAATGAGTTTTGTTTTGAGCCAGCACTGAGTTAAATCAGAGGGTTGAAGCTCTTGGGTTAGTGCCCTAACCTAGCAGCAAATGCTCCTCTTTATTGTACATGTATGCAAGCATGGGTTCATGTTTTAATTGTTCATTTGCGTAGGTAGCGACATTTCCATTATAGCAGTGTAGAATAGATTGGTTGTGTTTTAGTTTGCTTCCATTTGTGCCTTCTTTTAATTAGCAGGTTAGCAAGGAGAAAAAGATCCCCATAAGGTTGTCAGTAGGTGTCTCGGCCTCACCTCCTCCCTCTGGGACCACGACTTGAGGAAGAGACGCTTTAGGAACCCCAAAAACACAGATTTCTAGTTCTTGCATGAGCTTTGGAGTTTGTTGTCTTCATTCAGTACTTGGTTCTTTTCATTGACATATTTTCCCATCACTCTCTTTTTATAATAAGATCTCACTCATATTCTCATTTCCTTCAACACTTTCTTCATGAATAATATATGCAGAAGCTAATAAATCACATCTTAATCAGATTATGCCTGTGGATTTCCTTATCGTTCGATCCACAACGAACCTGACCAATCCCCGTCAACTGTGTGTCACATAACTGACATATTCATTTCAATGTTTGACTTTAGGCACTCCAAATCTCCACCGTCGATCTGTTTTACTTGATCCAACAGCTATCGCGTCACCCACTCACCAACCAGCTTGTCTGATCTCCACCGTTGATCAATCCCACATGATCCAATGGCTATCACGCATTATCGCGTGAAGTCTTGCATGACCGATATCTGTTCAAGAGCCCGTGAGAAGAGTGGTTTTCCCATGCTACGTGTAACCCACTTAGGCTAATTGCGTGAAATTTAGGAATACCACTTACAACTCTTAGGGTGCACGAGATACTACTTACCACCTATGAAGACCGCTCCATCGCGTCACCTGCTCACCAAATAGCTCAGCCGATTTCCATCATTGATCAGTCCTGCATGATCCAACAGTTATCATGCAATCTCATGTGAATTCTTGCATGACCGATATTCGATCAAGAGTGCACGATAAGAGTGCTTTTCCCATTCTACGTGTTACCCACTTAGGCTAATTGCGTGAAATTTAGGAATTTCGCTTACAACTTTTAGGGCATGCGAGTTACTGCTTACTACCTACGAAGACCGCTCCATAATTCTACACGTTTTCTACCCTTTTGTCGATACGTCACTTGATGTGATCCATCCATCTATTAACTTAATCTCCTGCGATAAGATCGTGCGCACTCATCTTCCGTTAATCCTGTTTGTTGATCCAACTGATCCAACGGTTCCTATGCACTGCTGCTTCATTATGTCTTCCTCTCACTGATTTCGATCTTCTATTGCTCTTCTGCTAGACTCCTTCCCGAACTTTGTTATGCGTATTATTTAAATGTTTCCACTCTTGAGGTTTGATTTGGTTATTCAATCAGACTCCAATACTGTCCAATCATTGCAATACTCCTCTGAGCATTGTCCTCTCTCTCGAATTCTCTTCGAATTCCCTGCACACTTATGTTAAGCAGAATTACTCTAATCCACACACAATTCATAATTCAATTACTCAATACACACCACAAAAACTCATAAAACACACTTTTGTATTAATAAATAAAAATTTGCACAAAAAGACCAAAAAAGTGAAAATAGATTTAGTTTAGTTTCCTTGCTTACACATTAGTATGGTTTGATGCTCTTTACTTATGTAACTTAGATAACAACATTAGCTTAGTGTTGATTTAGCAATTCTGCTTATCATAGTTGTTTAAATTGTTAATTAGGATATGGTTTAATTTAGCATTACATGTTGTTTTCTTCATTACTGCATGAGAGTAGCTCTCTTAGAATAAATTTTCTCTTCTTCCATCAAATAATCAAGCTTCTTCTAACTCTATAGAAGTTTGGCTTGGAATCCCTGGGGTCTCTTGCCAGATGAACAGTGACAACAGGTAGGACCTTCACTTTTTCTTGTGCAAATAGCATTATTACCTCCAAGTTTGTACGAACCTTGGGTTGATAAGTAAAGCTGGTAGCCCAGGAGTTGCAGCATCCTTGCTGCAATACTGACACTCATCACTTTTTGGTGCCGTTGCTGGGGAGGTGTCTGAGTAGAATGTGATTAATTCTTTCTTTTCTTCTATTTCTAGTCTTTAATTTTTTGCCATTAGTTTATTTCTGCAAAAGTAATCTAGTAGCTTCCTTTCTTTTAGTTGTCATTATCTACTTTCCTTTCTATTCTGCAAGTAGACTTCCAATTTAGCAAGCAACTTTTCTTTTTGTTAGTAGTTTTCATTCAATCAACAATTTAATTTTTGCAAAGTACTTTCTAGCTAAAAAAATCTTACAAAAACCAACCCAAAAACATTTCCATTCATGCCTCATAGGAATAGGGACAATTTAGGGAAATTCTTGCCAAATACCCCCACTGCATCCAACATCCATCCTTCTCTCTTCTTCGGTGGTTGTGAATTGGAGGAACCTTTAGGTGAGAAACCTAACATATTTGAAGAACTTACGGGGGAAGAAGAAGAAGAAGAAGAACCCATTCCTACTGAACCAATGGTTGAACATTGAAATGATAGATGGAATAGAGAGAGAGTTGAGGGTGCTTTCCCCATCAAGGAAACCAATGGGGACACTAAGATGAAGAATACAAGCCCCTCTTCCCTACCTCATTTCCATGGCCTGACCATAGAGGACCTTAAAAATTTCCTATTTGAGTTTGTTGTCGAACCTATGACTATACGGATGATGATCAAAAGTTAAAATTGTTTCCATCTACCCTCAAGGATGCAGCATTACGCTTGTTCATGGGTTTACCTGGAGATAGCATCACAACTTGGGCTCAAATGCAATAGGCTTTTAACAAAAAATATCAAGACTACTGTAGGTCAAAGGATCCTAAAGAAGAAATTTTTAGGATGACCATGGGCCAGGATGAATCCTTAGAAGACTACGAAGAAAGATTCCAGCTCAGTTACAAAAGGGCCAGGCGCACACTTGACCCCGAGTCACTAAAGCTGGTCCTGCTCAGAGGAGTAAGGGAAGATCTTCTGGATACCTTAAATTTGTTAGTAAGAGGAGATATCTACAAATTACCCGATGAGGATATCAAGACTGTCTTTAGAAACCATTCTAGGGTAGCTAGGAAAAAGGGTAGGAGTAGTCAACCTATGGCCAGTACATCATCTTCTAACTCATCTATCAAGGGTGAAATTGGAAATATGCTGGAAGATTTCAAAAGTGAGATGCTGCAAACCCTCTCCTTGCAATTGGACACCATGAACTTCAAAAGGAAGCAAGAGGAAGAAGAGACAGCCTTGGCCATCTTTTGCCCTAGATGCACCAGGAGGCATCCTAGGAATGAATGTCCATTGAACTGCATTGAGATTTTCTCGCTTTGTGAAGAAAACCACTCCACAGATAAGTTCCCTTCTTTACCCGGACTCAAAGCTATATATCAAGGCACTGAAGGGGTCACTTAGCAGCTTTGCTACATCAACCAAAGGAGACCTCTTGGGCCTAGACCATACCAGTAGGGTATGCAAGGGTCATCCCATGTATTTTACAACCCCTAAAAAACCACAACTATACCTTCTTGGGTACCCCCTACTCATCCTTCCTGGTCTACAACCCCTCCTTGGTCCTATGCATCTCAGTATCATTCCCAGCCAACCAGTCATTTCAACCCTACGTTTCGCCACAACCTTAGTGGAACACCCCACTCCAGGGGTGGAGGCCCCAATACAACAATGCTCTAGTTCTATTGCCTCCACCACCTACCAACCACAACTCCTACACTTTGCTCCACCCAGGCAACCCCAGATGCCTTCCCAGCCAAATCCGAACCCAAACAATAGGCAGACTCAATAAGTATACAGTGGAGAGACATCATACCCGGCTTATGCTATAGAAATCCAGGAGATCAACCTAAGATCTAGGAGAATTCTCTCGGATAACCAACCTCCCTCTCCACATAGGGAGGTTGAGGAAGAAAGAGAAGAAAGCAACCTTAAAGTAAATCCACAATTTCCTGATAGATTAGCTCAACCACTCCAGCCTACCCCAGAAGAAACTCAACTTCTGGGAGAATTGAAAAATCTATGTCTAAAGATCCCCATTCTCTAGGCAATAAAAGATGTTCCCATTTACAATAAGTTGATTAAGGATAAATGCTTCAAGCATCTAGGAAGAAGAAAAATAGATGCCCCTACCATTAATGTCATAAGGCAACTGTCCGACTTAATGCTGGGGTAGGTAATATGTCTAAAATATTTGGACCCTGGAAGCCCTATAGTAGATGTGCACATCAATGGCATCATCGTCCCACACACTCTGATTGATATTGGGGCTTCCATTAATGTGATGACCAATGACGCCATGCTCAAGCTGAACCTCCAAGGGTCATGAGGAAGACCACAACAATTCTGCAACTTGCAGACCATTCCGCAGTCACCCCTGAGGGAATTGTAGAGGATATGATGGTCTCCATTGACTCCTGGGAGTACCCTGCAAATTTTCTAGTTCTCCAGCCTAAGGCTAAGCTTAATGGTTACCCTCTCATCCTTGGGAGGCCATGGTTGGCCACAATCAATGCTTACATTAGCTGCAGATTTGGGAATATGACCATCAAGAACAGGCATATGTTCAAGTAGTTAGTCTTATACCCTCCTGCTCAACCTTCTCTAGAGCATGATTTACCTTTATGGTTGGAGGAGGAGGAATAATATGAGGTTTATTCGACCCAAGTTTATGCTTTGGAAGCAACCATAGGAGGAGGACAATAAGATGAGGATGACTTAATTGAACACTTGCTCCAAAGTCCAACTCCTAGTTCGTTACCATTAGAAGAAGAAGTAAGGGAAACCTAGAACAATCATCCAATTGACTTATGGTTGGCCGATTCAAACCCACTCCATGTCAAAACCATAGAATTTGGCCTAGAGAAAACTTTGAAAATTAATCCATCTCTTTCTGCTCTCGAAGAGGAAAAGCTATGCAACATGTTGAGAGAAAACCTAGAATCCTTCTCTTGGAGTTACAAGGAAATGAAGGGAGTACACCCCTCAGTGTGTACTCACCACATATACATCAGAGAAGGTTGCCAGCGGGTCCCACAACCATAAAGGAGGATGAATCCAACTCTTGAAGATATAGTCAAAGAAGAACTACAAAAACTGCTAGATGCAAGATTCATTTACCCTATCTCCGATAGTGAGTGGGTCTCTCCTTTAGTGTTAGTTCCAAATAGAAATGGTAAGTGGAGGATTTGTGTTGATTACATGGAGTTGAACAATGCCACAAAGAATGATCATTTTCTCCTACCCTTCATTGACCAAGTGCTAGATGATCTGGTAGGGAAGAAATTTCTTTCTTTCCTAGGTGGTTTCAGTGGGTACAACCAAATCCAAATCTGCCTAGAAGACCATGATAAGACCACATTCACCTATCCTTGGGGTACTTTTGCCTATAGGGTCCTTCCTTTTGGCCTATGCAATGCTCTTGCCACTTTCCAGAGAGCAGTCTTGAGTATTTTCGCCGAATTATTACATGATGCGGTGGAAATTTATATGGATGATTTTACACCTTATGACTGTGATTGTCAAGAAGCCCTAACTAACCTTGGCAAAGTATTGCACAAATGCATTGAAATGAACCTGTCTCTCAGTCTTGAAAAATGTGAATTCTTAATAACTATAAGGACTATGCTAGGTCATTCAATATCTCAGCAAGGACTGCATGTGGACTCGAACAGAATAGCAATCATCAAAAGGGTTCCACCTCCAAAAAAGCATAGGGATGTCATGAGTTTCTTGGGGTTAGCTGATACTACCAAAGGTTCATAAAGGACATTAGCAAGTTGGCCTACCATTTATATGGGTTTTTGGCCAAAGATTATGAGTTTATATGGTCAAAAAGCTATCAAGAGGCCTTAGACATTTTAAAGGGTGAGTTAACCACTACACCAATTCTTCGAGGTCCAAATTGGGCCCTCCCTTTTCATATTCATGTGGATGCGTCACACAAAGCCATAGGAGCAGCCTTAGGTCAAGTAGAGGAGAAATTGCCCTATGCCATTTTATCAGTAAGAACCTATCAAAGGCTGAGTTAAATTATACTGTGACCGAAAAGGAATTCCTAGCTATTGTGCATTCATTAAACGAATTTAGGCATTACATTACAGGCTACTAAACATTTGTGCATACTGACCACGCTGCAATCAAATATTTAATGAACAAACCAGATGTGAATGATAGAATTATAAGATGGTTTCTCTTATTACAACAATTTGATCTAACTATTGTTGATAAGCTTGGTAAGGAAAATGTTGTTGCAAACTTTCTATCTAGGATGAATCTGCCTGTAGGTGAAGAAGGAATGGTGGATGACCAATTACCAGATGAGCATTTTGTTGGAAATAATACTGAGAGGGGGGGGGGGGGGGGGGTGAATCAGTATTATCAAATCAGTTACTTTTCATTTTTCATACTCAGATTTATATACATGGCTTCAGTTCAGTATATCCGCGTATATATGAGACTCTGTTAAATGCAACCAGTGTACATGCAGTAATCTTATGATTCAGTTAGCTTATCTTCAGTAAATGCATCAGAACATTATTAACCACATTAATAGTAAACAGGTGTAGTAAAACAGTACAAATCATCACACATAACAAGCACACATGAACACCATGATATAAGGTGGAAACCCAATGTGGGTGAAAACCACCTGCTGCAATTCGTCTCTCTCTTCCTTTAATAAGAAACTTCTTTTACAATGTACTGGTGCAGTCCTTTACCAGCACGCAGGCTACAACCTGTAGAGGGCTACAACCCTCTCTCGTTTTCCAGCTACTTCTAGAAGGGAGCTACAACCCCCTTAGCTCTTGTACTAGCGGATATACTAGTACGTAGGTGCTAACCTACAGAAGGCTGCAACCTTCTTTTCTTCAGGGACCACGTTTCATCAATTTTCAAACTGGATACATAAGTACAAAACAATCAATTTATACTTGTATCATAAATCTCTAAATCACCCAATAGTGAATCACTAAAACCCTTTCATCAAAAACACATAACGCAAACCAGAGCCCAGAACTCTGCAACACCCACTAGAATCAACAGCAACCTGAAACACCAAATCTCATAATGCATATGCTACTTGACTATATCAAAACCGCGTGTATACGCGCTTTCACCAGAGACAACCCACGTATAGATATAAAGATAATTACTTATACCTTCGTTGTTATATCCAACCCAAGCCAAGCAGCACAAAACAGATAACCAGCAATACTAGATCTTCCCACTTCGTCAGACATCCATTCCTTTCTTCCTACTTTTGCCTAATGGTCTTCTCCTTATATAGGTTAGGCTTCTCTCAATACCATGGTCCAAAACCATGTAGAAACAATACCATGGACCCAATACTTGGGGTCGTCATTTCGAACCAAATACCATGGACCAAATACCACGGACCAAAACCATGTACCCTTCTGTGAACCTGCATGTATACGTATACGCACCTTTTGCTCTGCTAACCCGCGTATATACGCACTTTCATCACAATCAACCTGCGTATACCTCTCTCTTGACCTGCTGCATTCTGATCTGTCATCTAATTAAGTTGCCATCACCTGTATCAAAGCTCTGAGTGAGTTTCCATCAAGAACAACACCTGTATCATAATGCCAACAATCTCCCCCTTTGGACTTGATGGCAACCACCACACCAGGTCACTCTCCCCCTTTGACATCAAGGGCAAAGGGTGGACCAAGATATTCTCTTCCTTGGTATACCTTCTGCTATCCATACTCCCCCTGAGTACATGCTGAAGTTTCTGATTGAGCTCCCCTTTGTATATGCCAAGTTGTATCAATCCATCCATGCTCCCCCTGAGCAAATGCAAGTTTTAAGACCAGCAATTCATTCAAAACCATGACTATCATTCATTATATATGATCTGCACCATAAGCATCAACATCTAAACCTGCAATACCATTCCTTTGATTAAACAACAAGATGTATCAATTAGCTTCATAGACTTTATCAACAACTCCTAACCATAATGCCAACAATTCATTATTTGAAATATATGCTCTCCCTGAGCCTGTGCCAACCGTTTCTTATCATGACCGAACCATTTCTTGGGTCTGTTCTGCTGCCCTTTCTTCTGATCTCCTTATACACGAATTTGCAGCCTGTAACTCGTGTATATACGCGACTTATATTCATTATATCAGCGTATGCAAGATGGAATACTGAATTTCTTCACTTTCAATATCCCCTGTGTCTGTTATGTCAGATAACTGATTTATGTCACACCTTTCTGTCTCTAATTCTGTCTTCTGAAACTGTGATGATGTATGGTCCTCTTGTTTTGAACTTTGAAATTTTCTCTTTCATTCCCTTGCTTTATGTCCAAGTTTGTTGCATGAATAACATCTTACATATTTCATGTTCCTTCTATTGCAATCAATTGCTTTGTGTCCATATGCATTGTAGGCAAAGCAATATCCTTTGAAGTACCTGGGATGTGATGATCTTTTGTGATGGTCTTGAACCATTCTACTTCTACATCTGGCTGCAACATGTCCAAGATTATGACATACATAGCATTAAGCATTATTCAGTGGAGGAGTAAAATATTTACTTTGGAGAATCTCATTCCTTGATTGTTGATGGGAATGACCTCTCAACTCCTTGTTGATCATTTTAGATTTCTCTTTGGAGTTCCTTGCCTCACCTTGTGAACTAGATTCACCTTCAACAGATTTATGAAAACCAAGACCAGTCTTGATACTAGGGGTTCTTTGACTACCAAGAATGTCATCCAAAATCTTAGTACTATCTTGAAATCGCAACAATTTATCCTTTTCTTCTAATTTACCTTTTAAGATATTTACCTCAACCTGATGTTGTTCTTCCTTT
>APFE030624823.1:107029-134377 GCA_000404065.3 Pinus taeda | reverse complement strand
TTCTGGAAGGGAGCTACAACCCCCTTAGCTCTTGTACTAGCGGATATACTAGTACGTAGGTGCTGACTTACAGAAGGCTGCAACCTTCTTTTCTTCAGGGACCACGTTTCATCAATTTTCAGACTGGATCCATAAGTACAAAACAATCAACTTATACTTGTATCATAAATCTCTAAATCACCCAATACTGAATCACTAAAACCCTGTCATCAAAGACACATAACGCAAACCAGAGCCCAGAACTCTGCAACAACCACTAGAATCAACAGCAACCTGAAACACCAAATCTCATAAAGCATACGCTACTTGACTATATCAAAACCGCGTGTATACATGCTTTCACCAGAGACAACCCGCGTACAGATCTAAAGATAATTACTCATACCTTCGCGGTTATATCCAACCCAAGCCAAGCAGCACAAAACAGATAACCAGCAATACTAGATCTTCCCACTTCGTCAAACATCCATTCCTTTCTTCCTACTTTTGCCTAATGATCTTCTCCTTATATAGGTTAGGCTTCTCTCAATACCATGGTCCAAAACCATGTAGAAACAATACCATGGACCCAATACCTGGGGTCGTCATTTCGAACCAAATACCATGGACCAATACCAAAACACCATGGACCAAATACCATGGACCAAAACCATGTACGCAGTTTTCCTTCTGTGAACCTGCGTGTATACGTATACGCACCTTTTGCTCTGCTAACCCGCGTATATACACACTTTCGTCACAGTCAACCTACGTATACCTCTCCCTTGACCTGTTGCATTCTGATCTGTCATCTGATTAAGTTGCCATCACCTGTATCAAACCTCTGAGTGAGTTGCCATCAAGGACAACACCTGTATCATAATGCCAACACGATATCTCCCCCATCTGGACTCCTATTCGACCGTTTTTTTTTTTGAATTTGGGTATCTTTTCGCAAGGAATCTAGATCTTTGTTTTTTGTAAATTTTGCACCAAAAATTTCATATCTGATATGCAAATCGCCACTCAAAAACATTCCTGCAAAAAAATGAAAAAATAAAAATTCTTCCCACTTGGCCCAAGCTTGAAGTTTGCTAAATATTGTTGCAAAATTTGAAACTGAAATATGCATCAAACACTCATTCCCATGGAATCATAACCTGCTCTGATACCACTAATCTGGATTTAAACAGGAACGCAACAAATTATAGATATAACCATAAATACAAAGATGCAGTAGAAATAAAACTTCATTTCATTAATATCAAATACTGAAATATGCTTACAAACAGAATGGAAATAAGACTAGATCGGGCGATGGTAGCTTATCTATGAGAAGAGATGTGGTGGCTACATGCCTCTGAACTGTGTTACAATGAAGTTCAAAGGGCTATTTATTGTTGAGAAATAATGGAAAACCCTAAAGATCCAAAAACCTAACCCTAGGAGATGAAGTGCCAAACTATGGGCCGCATTTGGCTAAATTGGTACATCAACTTCCTAGTGTTGTAACTTTGGCATATGATCTCTGTTTGATGTACACAAGACCTCGTTAGAAAGATCTATCCAAAGATTACGACTTTTTGGTGAGTAATAATGGAACATGGCCCATATTGCTCCTGGTTTTCCCAAAAAACATCGTTTAGGGCCTCAAAATGGCTCTGGAAGTTTAGGTCCCGAAAACTGCCAAAAATAGTAAATTGTGCTACAAATAAGGAAACTGAAAAACTAAAAGAAACAATGGTGGGGGTCCAAGTGGAATAGGTAGGTGGCCACCAATATCCACGTGGATCAAAGTAACTTTAAAACATAAGTAACATGTGCTTTTTGAAAAAGTAACTTAACAAAAAGAAAGGCTTGAACCCAAGGTCTCTATTCTCATCAAGTAACTTTGGACCAAGTGAGCTAGATTAAAAGGTTAGTAATTTTTGGAAAGGAGGAAGGTTTTTTTTTTTTTCACTGAAGCTTTGGAAGCTTTGGAGTGCGTGCTTACTCGAAAAACCTTTTTTTGCCTACAAAACAAAAAAAACACATAAACCAAAACGAACATGAAAAAGAAATCCAAGCCTTACTGCTTAAAGTTAGTTTTGGCTAGAAACTAAATATTTTTCTCAATGTTTCTGATTTTCAGAGATCACACTAAGGCGCAATGTAAAAGACCATACGCATGAGAAAAATCCTTTCTTTCTGTTTCTGGTTTGCCCATATGGTACAGAGTCATGGGGCAAAGAGCATATGCATAAATGAAAGGTATAGATCTGGTAATAAAAAAAATATAAAGGACTATAAACCGAAATAAATAGAGAGATAAATAATTATAACTGCAAATAAACATTGTATACCTCCAGATCTTAAAAATGACATAGCTAGGGCTACCGGAAACCTTTTCGCATGAAACGAAATGCGTTCCTTACTGGAACAGATGATCCTAACACAATAGAGTAGTCCTCTCGGCCCAAAATCAGTCAAAAATAGTAGATATAGGAAAAAATAGTCAGATGCAGTTGTACTGGCTTCGGATTTGGGTCACCAACGAATGTGGCCCTCGAATAGCTATGATACCATGTAGGAATCTATAGGGTAAGTTCCTTAGATAGAAAACCAAAGGACACTACTCACAAACAGATCATAGATTGGTACACCAGTATTCTTGACGTGGTTAAAACCCTCAAAGAGAGAAACAGTCCACAGCTTGAGCCAACGTGGCCACTTCAAGCAACTTATTAATGTAAAAGAAAGAAAATTTACATAAGCTTCTCTCATTAGCGATTACCTTACAAATGACCCTCCATGTTCTTTAAATAGAGATCATGGACCAATCAAGTGTTAAAATTACGGATCAAGCATCGGTAATACTGAGGAGAGAATGAACTGTCATATCACTTCATGTCTAGAACATATCGTGACCGTCAGATTGTAAGTTACAAAAAATACATAGTAAAGAAACACACTTTACCTAACTATACACTAGACCAAGTTATACTTAACTATTTCCTATGTGTCGGAATATCTTAACAAGGGTGTCTCATGCCGCCTATCTTTTTTGTCATATATAACAACAAGTTAGATGATTGTTTCAAAGAAGTAGGTTGTGTCGGTATGACTTTAACTAGTATAATCATTATCCTTATTATTTACGATTGAATAATATTGTTTTTATAGTTATATCCCTTATGATCTTGACAAACAAATAAATATTCTCAGTATTTTTTCACATATTATGGGCTAGAATGTTATCATTGACAAAAAAAAGGTTCTAATAATCAAATCCAAAAATATCACTTATGTTAATTTGGAGTATACGAGCAGTAGCTTAGAGGAAATGACTTCATTAATGATCTGATTTAGAATATTAGTTTGAAGTGCTAAGATATTTCTCAGATTAAAAACTAAATTCTTTCATTGTGTTCAAGGATTCATCAATTTTTGCAAGTAAAATGAAGATTTTTTATGTTAATTTTATGAGCAATTTAACATAAACCAAAAACTAAACAGCAGCATAAACATATACAGAACATCATCAAAAACGCATTACAACAAGCACATGATAAATGAGTTCACCCCTTGGACTACGTCTCCTTGGTCCAGCTTCCAATGGTTGGGGCCTCTCTATTATGTTCAAAAGTGCAAAAAATATTGTGTTTACAGTGCTCAAATGCTTTTGAAACCTGCTCCAATCAGTCCAGAATACTCAAAAATGGCCATCTAGCCTCTTTTTGCAACCCATTTGGTGGAAAAATGAAGTGATGACTTCTCCTAGTTCACCTACTATTCGTTCCACAAAATGCTTCAGACTTGACATGATCCTACAAATTAGCTCTGAAAATCAACGAACTAAGTGAAAATTTCACTACATGGTGGGCCATAATCTGTCGACACTAACTATCTTATCACAAATCACAATCGACAAAGTTCTGCAGGCTTACGGTCTGTGAACAAGGTGACAATGTTCGATTGTGCAATTGCGATGTGGCGGACCCGACGGGAGTATTAACTGAAACCGATAAACATCTCGCATCTGGGGACTTATTGCATTTCGCAAGTCAACGAATAACCGAGGTTTTGTATATAAGAAAATTTTCACTATTGCGATTTTCAATTGTGATATCGAATCGCAACTTAGCACCTATCAGGGTCAATTCTATAACACCGACCCTTCAACGATCTGTGATTGTGATCCCTGCATCACACCTCTGGCCATTTCTTGAAAACCTTCCCGCCTGCCTTCTCACATCGCACCCTTCCCTACTCGAGGCCAATTTCTAACGCCGACCTACCTGCAATTGTGATTTGCGACATGTGGGGGTCGATGGTGGCTTTCCACTTAGCACCTCCTCATTCCCTGAACGACCTTGCCACATCATTCAATCGTGCCATGTGAGCAAGTCAAACCTCAACTTTGACTTGCTCTAACTTCTACATATGATATTGGATTTGAGTGTCGTTCACACCATTGGAATCAGAATGATGAGCTCTTCAATCTAAAGCTAATTTTATCAAGATTCTGACACTTTGATTTTTTAGGCTAATTTTGAGCCCTTGATCACTCCTCCCCACTGGAAGTATTTTGGACCCCAAAATATCACTTTCAATTGACCAATAGGTGAGGGTATAGTTCCCTCACCTTTCCAATCTCGATCCATTGATCACTAAATTGGAACTTGTGATCTCCACGATTCTTGGCGTGCCTTTTTTGTGTACTTTACTTTAACCATTTCAAGTTGTTCTTGCACTATTTGACATACCATTTGGGGTCGTTCAATGAACTCTTTGGCCTCTTCGATGTTACTATCAGTAAAAACATCCTTCTTACCAAGATGATACAACACATTATGATACAAATGGTAAACAAATTCCTCCACTTGATTCCCTTGACTCAAGCTTGAATATACATCTTGAAAGTATGTATTTTTCTGAACATAACTTTCATATAAAACAAAATGATGCTTGAGGAAAGTAGTTATATAAACTATAAGCCTAGAAAGTACATCAACAAACTTGTCACTTATACCTTTCTTATACCTTTTGACCAAGTGGAATAGTAGAAGAAAACCCATCCAATGGAAGTGCCTTTGTCGCTGAAACTTAAACACTTTATCATTGAAAATTTTTGAATGAAAAGAAATGTGCTTACGACATTACAAAAAGACTGTGTCCATGGCATAGTCACATATAACAACCTGAAACTTAAATGACTGTCTCAAGTCTGGGAAAGCAAGTTTTGGAGTTGTACTGATCTTTTATTTTAAAGAATCAAAGGCCTTTTATTGTTTGCCTCCCCACTGAAAAACCTTTTTCACGTTGGTCAACGCATGCAAAGGAGCTGCTATAAGAGAAAAATTAGCAATGAGTTTCCTCCAATATTAGGTTGCTCCTAGAAAACTTCTTATCTTTGTAGCTGTCTTGGGCCTTGGCCAATTCACAATGACATCAATCCTGGAGGGAAAAATATACAACTCACCTCCTCCAACAATATGACCCAAAGAGACTAAAGAAGTCTTTCCAAACTCGCACTTTTACATCTTCAAATACAATTGTTCTTTTTTCAACACGTGAAGTACTTTTCTTACATGCATGACATGTTCAACAAGGGATTTACTGAAAATTAAGATGTCATTTAAGTAGACTATGACAAATTCATTAATAAATGGCCTCAATACATCATTCATCACATGCATGACTATGACAAATTCATTAATAAATGGCCTCAATACATCATTCATCACATGCATGAATGTATTAGGAGCATTACATAAACCAAATGGCATAACTAGCTGATCGGAATTTGGATTAGGGGCAAAAATTTGCTCAAAAATCAAAGTGCTAAGAATTGCTCAAAAACTAAATGACCGTGTCTAGCTTGGTGATATGATCCCAACGCAACTCATTTCACTTAAAACGAATCTCATATGAGAAAGATGGAGAGTTCTATCTGTTTTGTCAAATAGACAAAATTTTGGGTACAGGGCTAACTGGGATGCTGACTAGGCATCCTTATAGCCCAGTCAGCAAAAAGAATATTCCCATAGGTGGTTCAATCACATTGTGACAAGTGTGGACATGTTATTAGGTCAATGACATTTGATCTGGACCAATGAGAAGCTGACACATGGCAAGCCTAGAGGCCACCACATGCCCTCTCAAAGGTAAGCTCAAATGTTATTTGGCAGGCCGGCGGAGTCAAACCCGCGACCTTGCCCACACAAACCCAAAGCTTTACCACTATGCCGCAACAATGTTTCTTGATAAACATGGGGCATGACTTCTATTGAAGGAGTAATACGTAGCGAAATGGGGGAAAGAGAGGGCCAACCCCCTCCACATGTGACCAACACCGTAACCGGAGGTCAGTGCTAACACTGACCACGCATTTAACGGGCTAAATGGATATTAGAGCTAATTAACCAAGCCTATCCTCTAATTAATTGCGGATTTAATTGGTGTTGGTTTTGGCAGGTCTGACGAATCCGACCCTACTCCATTTTTGGTGGGGTTAACTGGAGTTTCTCCAGATTTGGTGGAGTTTTCCTAGGGAAAACTGAAGAGACCATATATTTTGGCCAATTTTGGCTCAGAAAGAGCCATTCCTAGATGATTTAGATGCTCTGAAAATAATGGAATAGGTTGCATAGGCAGAAAGGCACTTTATGTACATGATTTTTCTATGTTTAAGTTTAAGGAAGCCTAAGGCCACCAGGAGAGGGGGTCAAGCCTAGATCAGCTAAAGTTCATTTGTAGAGCTTAGATAATCATTTTTGGGGTTTTTGGGTATTCTGAATACAATGGAGCAAGTTTCAAAGCCATTGGAGCACGACATGCGCATCTAATTAGAGAATTTACCATTAATCCAAAGACGGTCTAGCCATTGAAGTAGGTCCGAGGAGATGTAGCCTAGGAGGGGTGAACTCCTTTTATCAGCTTTGTGTTATGAGTTGTTATGTTTTACTTATTTGCATTTTACTTCTTGTATATGTGTTTTATACAGCTAATTAACCTCATAAATTGCTCATAAAAGACACTCAATACATGACACATAATTCCTCACATTTTGGTTAATTTGAGACGATCTTAGACACATTTTTTTAATACTGATTGGGGAGCTTGCATAGCATTAATAAGTTTGCCCAACATTTCATATCACTAGCCATTCAAACAAACCCTGTTTTGTTTTGAACGTTGTCTTCCAAATATCTCCTTCAACTATTCTAATTTTATGGTAGCCACTTCTTAAGTCCAACTTAGTAAAATACTTTGCATCTTTCAATTGATCCAATAAATCATCTATTCAAGGCAGTGGGTAATGATTCTTTACCACAATTTTGTTCAATGCGTGAAAGTACATGTGCCATGTTCCATCCTTCTTTGGAACCAAGACAATAGGTGAACCACAAGGTGAGGAAGATGGTCTGATGATCCCTTTATTCAATAACTCTTGGATTTGCATCTTAATTTATGCGCTTTCCATCACTGACATCATGTACATGCCAATGTTAGGAAGAGGACAATCTTGCCGCAACTGTATCTCATGTTGGATTCCTCTCTTGGGAGGTAATCCCTTTGGTTCTTGAAACATTTCATCATATTGGTTAACAACGTCAACCAATTCATATTTCAAATTCAAATCACAGTCTTTGAATCTTCATTATCAACATCATTTTTGGGTTTGATCATGAGAAGCACAAAATTCTTGCTCGAATTCACCAATCTTTTCATCTGCCTTGCATTAACAAGAGAAATATTTGTTTTATTGTTGTGAGCTATCACAATATATTCTACTCCACTTTTGAATAAATGATATTTGTTTTCATGTCGATGGAAGATATCTTTTTTATCATAAAGGTATGGGCTTCCCAAAATGATGCCACAGATATCTAATGGCACAACATCAAACTCCACTTCATCTATGAATTCTGCAATGGTTGCGAATTTTATTTTACATTTTTTATTCGAGCTCCTTATTCCAGATTTGTCTACATTTTTTATCCAAGCATCACTTGGTTGGAGTATTATGGAATAAACCAGTATGCCAAAGCATTTGAAATTATTACCATTATTATGTATTGTGAAGATATCATGTCTCCCTTCAGGCATTGGAGTAGGTGGATGAATTTTTTTATGGTTTCTTATACTCCTAGAAAAGATAATTGTGATTGTAGAATTCCATTAGGAACATTATCATCTCTACACCAAGAAATGGAAGAAGGGGGTCTCAAGTATGACATTTTAGAGTTTGAGCTATTATACAAAGGAACTACAGTTGAAATTAATAACTCTCTAGCTGGCCACTGTTTTACTATCATCATAGAATACTTTGGAGAAGTAGAACTTCTGCCAGACAAGCTTTATCCTCACATGTCGTCCTCTCCTTTCTATGCTTGCTTTGGACATGAACCGCCCTAGTTACAATACATCATCATGGATATTGATCTAGTACTGCATAATCAAGACCATGATAAATATATGATTTTGATTACAATTCTGATAGGAGTCCTAAAGGATCGGGTTGGTAGATTTTCACAGGAGAATAATCTTTATTTTTCGGGCTTTTGAGGGTTCATCATAATTGAGCATCCACTTTGTTTAAAAAAAACAAACAAAACAAAAAACTATAAATTATGCATGGTTTGGTGGGTTTTCCTAAAAAACATCCACTATGTAATATAATGGTTTTGTGGATTTTTCGTGAAGAAATCCACTGTGTCAAAAGTTGGTTTCGTGGGTTTTCCTTGAAAACATCCAATGTGTAAATATTCCTATACAAATCAAATCTAACTTTTGAGATATTGTGGGTACAAATGTAGGATATCATATCCATCTTTTGATCTGCAAAATATTATGGGTACAAATGTTGGATATCATATCTAGCTTTTTAGATCTGTAAAAGACTCCCGGTACAAAGGTTGGCTACCATATCTATCTTCTTTTTCTGAGTTGGAATAGGGGAGAAGGACCTGGAGCTTTTGTAATTGCTCTATATAAGTCTCGTTTGAAGATTAGAGAAGGTCGTGTTTGGCTGTGAAGGTGGTAGACCAAGGATTGGAACCAGTTTTGCTACTTTTCAGGTTCCTCTTGTTCTTTCTCTTGTATCAGTATGGACTCTAGGAAAACTTATCAGTTTTATGAATCTCGCAAAGCTGCACATGATAGATAATGGTCAAGGTTTTCCAAACTTTTGAATAAAGATAATAAGGATCTTCTATATAACACCCGTGACATTACTCAAGATTTTGATCCCCAACCAAACTAGACACTTCCAGATATTGATGTAGATAATATTAATAATATGCTTGTTTTTAAGTTCAGAGTTGCCAGTATTTTTCGTTTTACTTCTATTAACATTCCAATCTCTCTATCGCAACAAGTGTGTCAAGTTCCTCTAAACAATAGAGAAGATATACAATGGGATATTGAGAACAGCTTTCAGTATATCCATATTGGCATTATAAAATTTGGTATTTAATCCTTTGGTGCGACTAGGGTTAAAGACTTCCTATTTGACTTGTGCCCTTAACTCCAAATCCAATGATTTTAATGATGCCTTGCTTGACAGATTCCAAAGTCCTCTGAGCAATGGTCTTGTATGGTCCTCTTTGATCCCTAAGTATCAAGTATCACTCATAGATCCTTACATCAATGAGTTTTTGCAAGCCTTTATTCAATTCCATGGCTTAAATTTCACTTCTCAAACACAGATAGCCCAACTACACTCTACTATGTGTATTTTTTTGTTACATCTACTATGCCACCCATAAACCCAAAATTTCACAAGTGTGCACTCAAGGAAGGTGTTGTAATCGGCCCCGGTAACACAACCCCACTCCAGACTGGGTTCAATGAAATAACTCTTCATGATGAATGGGAAAGTGCATATCAACCCCTTGGCCCATAAATATCCCCAATCGGCTAGCACCTCCCATCAGTTAACAATTGTTTCCACAAATGATGGTATAACTAGTCTAAAATTTCAATCTATGAATACGTTGAGTCGTAGTCTATCGACCAAACTTAATAAAAGCCCTATTTCTCCCAAGTTGTCAGTTTCCTCTATTCCTAACATGAGTTTCCATGGTCATGTACATATGCAAAAATTTTGTCCTTCACACTCCTATATGTATTGTCAAGATAATACAAAGAATCCAAGAAATAAGTACCTGTGTATTGGTGTTCCATCCAGTTCGCAATCACACCATGGCCAACACTCTAATTGTCCAAACTATATTATGATTCCTACTCTAGATATTAAGATGTATGGCGTGCCCCGAGAAAAATTGAATAGTAAGACTATACTCCCAGAAAGAACTCTAGGGTGTGGGAATAGTACTCCCAAGTTCTGAAATGGAACTATGCAATTTGACCTACAATTTCTACATTATCGTACTACAGTTGAACCTAAACCAAGTGAGAAAACACAAATTCTTAATTATGTCAAAGAACAATTTGTTTGCCTTGCACAAAACTTAGATGACTTGGCCCGAGATGTGATAGAGGTCAAGGAACATGTTAATAAATTGCATCAGACATTTCACACCCTTTATGCTCACCAATATGGTCAAACCAAAAAATTGCAGGTCATTACAGACCATCTAGGAGTGATCAATAAAGTAGTTTAGAATTTTCAAAGTTCTTTACTAAGGCCATCATCCCCGCCTCATTATGAAGATATTGAACAAGAAGGAACAAAGTTTAGTTATCATAGAGCCACCAAAATCTCCTCAATTATTGTTCTGAAGATGATTGATTAAGATCATATCTTTGATTTAGATGTTTTGGATAAACTTAATCAGGGAAGAAAATTGGCTTGTCGAAAGCTAAATCTTATCAAGCATAAATTAAAAAAATTTCTATTTCATAAATCAAAATGATAGGTTCAGAAGAAGTTGGAGAATATTCTAATAAGCAAAAACATACTGAAACTTTTAATTTCTCTAATAAAACTACAAAGAATTTCAAGTTAGACCTAGGATCTCGGCCAAATAGTATTCCTTTCTCCAAATGGACTAAATATATGAATGATATTGATGCTAAGGAAGAAAAATCCTCTGATTTTAGTAATCCCGGTAATACAATGTTTATTAATTTTGATTGTCTAAACAAAGATTAGACATTGATTTTGTTGCAAAAGATAAATGCATGGGGATTCCAAAAGAAAGCAGACTCTAAAGCCTCCTGGAAGGATGTAGTCATCCAAATCACTTGGGCGCTAAATATTAATGTTAGATTATGGTGCAATAAGCTTACCATATCAGAAAAATTAGAAATCATCAACCATGGTGACCCTCTACAAGCCATACTTGAAGCCCTCTCTCCTTAATTTCTCATACCAACTGATGCAGACCACTATTATCAGCTATTTATGAGCCAAAGGTTACGTAGTATTGAATTGATTTCTAACTACTATTACACCATGCAAAATATGTTCTACAAGATTCCTGATTACC
This sequence comes from Pinus taeda, assembly GCA_000404065.3. Lineage (NCBI taxonomy): Eukaryota > Viridiplantae > Streptophyta > Pinopsida > Pinales > Pinaceae > Pinus > Pinus taeda. Next base: position 122,960 of record APFE030624823.1, on the reverse strand, counting down.
AGAATGTAGCCTACCTAAGACATTATCTTGCTTCTATGCCAAGGAAAATTCCTGAGTTAGTTCATCAATCTCTCTCTCCTCAACGAATTTCTATTGAAACTCTTTCGTTAGCTGCATTGCATCAACATATACTCACTATTTTCATAAATGAATGTGTTACGTATAAAACAAAGAAGAATGTGAAAAAGAAGTTTCATTTTAACCACAGCATTTGTGACTCCTTTACAGAGACTTATAGGTTTGGATGCTATATGAACTCCTCCAAGAAGGGTTCTCAAAAAAACTAGAACCATAAGTGTTATTGTTCTTTGAAAGGGTCTAGACAAAAGAAAGAATAGTTGAAGAAATATCCTCAAAAGTTTAAAAGGTCTCCTAGATCCAGGTATGGCTTCAGAAAAATAGAAAAACCAGCAAAGGGGTCCACGTGCTTTATCTGCGGAAAATGTGGACATTGGGATAACAAGTGTCCTAATAAAAAGGAAGGAGTCAAAACAAAATATGTGAGTTATTCACCACCACATATAATCTGGCTGATTGGGATCTGGTTTCATAGATTCTAACTATAAATACTTTCTTGTATATAGTGACTCTGGTTCTGATGTAGAAAATAATTTTCAGAAAATGTTTATAGCATGTTATTATAGCAGTAATGATTGTACATACATTTCAAGTTGTCTTATGTTTTTTGTACAAAGTTCAAAAGAAATGCTTCAGTCTCTCCAAAAATAAAAAGATGCTCTTGCTCCAAGATTTGTAATTCCCCAACGAAGACTCCAAGAGAGGATCAACAAATTAAAATAGTATTTAGTGTTGTAGAATGATGAATAAGAATTAGATCCTGAGGACTGGTATAAACCCTCCTATTCTTTTATCATAGAACCACTTCCTTCCTTTTATTCTTAGGAAGAAATTATTTTAGATGAAATCTGGAAGACAGAAGAAGATATAAAAAACAAAAAAATATGGTAGAGTTAGCAGATCAAATTCAGAAACTTGATGATATGAATTAAAAGTATACATCTCTGGTCCCGGTTGTTGCAGATATACCAGCAATTAAGACAGAGGAAACATCTCCTAAACTCGTTCTTGATATCATTTCTATAGGAGATCAGATGGTCATCCCAATTAGAATCAAAACGGATGGCTATAAGCATTATGAATTGGATGCGCAAATAGATACAAGAGATATGTGTAGTTGTTGCAAGTAAAAATCCATTCCATCCTATTTTTGGTAGCCCACACAATTGTATTTTAAAGCTGTTAATAAACAACTCATGAAGATTTCTTATTTTTCCCTTGATTTTCCTATATTGTTTTCATCTACTATTGTATATGTCACCCTGTATAACTATGATACTAGTTGTGATATGCTATTGGGACAGGATTTTGTGAATAAATATATGCCTATCCTAGTTGAAAAATATGAAATTACATTCATTGTGCAGCAAGTCAAGATAGCAGTCCCTATTAAAAGAAAATATGCAATCCGAATTTAGCCAGATACTTTAGAGACTATTGAAGAATATGTTAAGGACTTGGAAAAAATCCAAGAGATAATCAAGCATACCTAGAACCTACATGGAAAAGAATTATTAAAGATATTGACTCCAAACTCCAGAAGGACTGCACTTTAGAACATCCTGACGCCTTCTGGTTTAGGGAAAAATATTTTGTAAATTTTCCTTTTAAAGATGCTCACACCCATCAAGTGTAAAAAGCATATGCTAATCACATGAGTCCCTCTGAAAAATAACTTTGTAAGAATGAAATAAAATAGTTTTTTGAGAGAAAGCTCATTGAGCCCTGCAAAATCCCATGGGCCTATCTTGTGTTCTATGTAAATAAACATTCAGAGCAAAAAATGGGTAAGAAAAGGTTGGTAATTAATTATAAAGTTCTAAATGATATATTACTCCCAATTAGATATCCCTTTACCATGATGACCCTCTATAAGCCATACTTTAATCTCATAAATAACCATCTTTTTTTGTTTATTTTTTATATCTTCTTCTGTCTTTCGGATGTCATCTAAAATTGTTTCTTCATGAGAACATGAGGAAGGAAGTGGTTCTAAGGCAAAAGCATAAGAGGGTTTATACTAGTCCTCAGGATCTAAGTCTGCTTCATCATTCTGCAACACTAAGGACTCTTTTAGTTTGTTGATCCTCTCTTGGAGTCTTCATCGGGGAATTACCAATCCTAGAGCAAGAGCATATTTTTGTTTTTGGAGAGACTGAAGCATTTATTTTGAACTTTGTACAGAAAACATAAGACAATTTGAAATTGGTATTGGTGCCAGAGAGTGAGAGTTTACCTATTGTAGGTGAAAGTCGAAGGTCGTGTGTTTTGATAAGTCCCATTTGAAGACCAGAGGAGGTTGTGTTTGGGCATGAAAGTGGTAGACCAAGGATTGCAACGAGCTTTGCTATTTTTCAAGTTCCTCTTATTCTTTCTCTTGTATCAATGTGGACTCTAGGAAAAATTATGAGTTTTTTGTATCGTGCAAAACCGAACATGATGCATTACTCCCAATTAGATATCCCTTGCCAAATAAGGAGATCCTTCTCTCTAAGATTGCTAAAGCCAATATCTTATGTAAGTTTGATCTGAAAAGTAGATTTTGGCAGATTGGCATTGCTCTAGAAGATATGTTTGAAATAGCCTTTGTGGTACCAGGAGGACAATACCTATGGACAATTATGCCTTTTGGGTTTAAGAATGCCCCATCTGAATTCCATAAAAGGATGGATGATATTTTTGAGATTTACCATTTGTCATTGTGTACATAGATGATTTGTTCAATTTTAGTAGCGATATCCAGTAACATAGACAACATTTAGAAACATTCTACCAGTTTGTATATAAGCATGGTTTAATTTTTTCTATCTCTCCTAATAATTTCATTATCAGACAACAAAGATTGACTATCTTGGTATGATAACTCCACAAGGTAAGATTGAACTCCAGCCTCACATATTGCTTGCTCTCTTAAATTTTCCTGACCAACTGCAAGATATCTGGACAGTGCAAAGATACTTAGGTGCACTAAATTACATCCGACAGTTTTATGTCAAACAGGATCTTGACACCAGAGTTCTACAACAACGTCTCAAATCAGGAGCTTCATGGACCTCTACAATGACTACAGTTGTCCAAATAATTAAGTAAAAAATACAGCAGTTGTCGCCGTTGTCTCTACCCCAACTAGATCTTCCATTTATTCTTGAGACAGATGCTTCTAACACATGTTGGGCTGCAATACTTCTACAAAAACATCCCAGAATGAGGAAATTTGTGCTTATGCATCAGGTACATTTAAAATCCTCAGCTCAAATACCCTTCCTCACATAAAGAAATTCTTGCAGTCAAAAAGGGCATAAAATGTTTTAGATAGTTCCTCAAAAGTGTTCATTTAAATGTTAAGATTAATCTAAAGCACATGAAAGGGATCTTGACTAATAAAAGATTACTTGAACAAGGCAACTCTATAATTATTAGATGGGCATTATGGTTGGAAGGATTTGATTTTGAAATTGTCGACAAGGCTGGAAAAGAGAATTGTTTAGTAGAATTGCTCACCAGAGAAGGAGCAAACTCTAATAACCCTCTTGAGTTGAGAAAGTTTGAGATTGGTGAAAGATTTTCATCTAGAGAAAAAAATGTTGTTAATTTATGCTCCTCATGTCATTACACATATTCTTGGGAACAAAGAATATGATAGACGATGGTCATGGTTGTCCAAACTTTTGAATAAAGATAATAAGCATCTTCTATATAACATTTGTGTCATTACTCGGGAGTTTGATCCCCAACCAAACTAGACACTTCTAGATATTGATGTAGATAAGATTTATCATATGCATGTGTTTAAGTTCATAGCTTTTGGTCTTCTTCATTTTACTTATGTTAACATTCCAATCTCTCTATCGCAACAAGTGTTTTAAGTTCCTTTAATCAATAGAGAAGATATGGAATGGAGTCTTGAGAACTGCTTCCGGTATATCCATATTGGCCTTATAAAGTTTGGTATTAATCCTTTGGGCGACCAGGATTAAGTACTACCTATTTGACTCGCATCCTTGACTCCAAAGCCAATGAATTTAATGATGCCTTGCTTGGCAGATTCCAAATTCTTCTGAACGATGGTCCTATATGGTCCTTTGTGATCCCTAAGTAGAAAGTATCACTGACAAACCCTTACATCAATGAGTTTTTGCAAGCATTTATTCAATTGCATGGCTTCAATTTCACTCCTCAAACACAAAAATCCCAAGTACACTCTATTGTGTGTATTCATTTTGTTACATCTACTATGCCACCCATAAACCCAAAATTGCACAAGCATGCACTCAAGGAAGGTATTGTAATTGGCCCTGGTAACTCAACCTCGCTCCAGATTGGGTTTAGTGAAATAACTCTTTATGATGAATGGTCAAGTGCATATCAACATTTGGCCCAGAAATATCCTCAATTGGCCAGCACCTCCCATTAGTTAAGAGTTGTTTCCACAAACGATGGTAGAACTAGTCTGAAATTTCAATATATTGAGTCATAGTCTATCGACCATACTTGATAAAAGCACTATTGCTCCCAGGTTGTTAGTTTCCTCTATTCCTACCATGAGTTTCCATAGTCATGTACATATGCATAAGTTTTGTCCTTCACACTCCTGTATGTATTGTCCAGATAATACAAAAAATCCAAAAAAGAAGTACCAGTGTGGTCTTCCATTGAGTTCTCAGTCACACCATGACCAACACTTTGACTATCCAGAATGTATTATGATTCCTGCTCCATATATTAAGATGTATAGCCTGCCCCAAGAAAAATCAAACAGTAAGCCTATACTCCTAGAAAGTACTCCCAAGTTCCAAAATGGAACTATGCAATGTGACTTACAATTTCTACATTATCGTACTATTGTTGAGCCTAAACCAAGTGAGAAAACAAGAATGCTTAATTATGTCAATTATCAATCTGTTTTCCTTGCGCAAAACTTAGATGACTTGGCTCAAGATGTTATAGAGGTCAAGGAACATCTTAAGAAATTTCATTAGACATCTGACACCCTTTATGCTCACCGAGATGGTCAAACCGAAAAATTGCAGGTCATTGCAAACCAGCTAGGAGTGATCAGTAAAGCAGTTTCGAATTTTCAAAGTTCTTTGCCAAGGCCATCATCCCCGCCTCATTATGAAGATATTGAACAAGAACGAACAAAGTTTTGGCTATCATAGAGCCACCAAAAGCTCCTCAAGTTTCGTTCTAAAGATGATTGATCAAGATCATATCTCTGATTTAGATATTTTGAATAAACTTAATCAACGAAGAAAATTGGCTTGTGAAAAACTAAATCTTTTCAAGCAAAAATTACAAGAATTTTCTATTTCTGAAATCAAAATGACAGATTCAGAAGAAGTTAAAGAAAATTCTAATAAGAACAAACATACTAAAACTTTTAATTTCTCCAATAAAACTCCAAAGACTTTCAGGTTAGACCTAGGATCTCAGCCACATAGTAGTCCTTTCTCCAAATGGACTAAACAGATGAATGATATTGATGCTAAGGAAGAAAAATCCTCTGATTTCAGTAATCTGGGTAATACATTGTTTATTAATTTTGATTGTCTAAACAAAGATCATACATTAATTTTGTTGCAAAAGATAAATGCTTGGGGATTATGTCGGTGTCGTTACTCCACAACTATCGTTACTCTGCTGGTGTCGTTACTCCACCAGTGTCATTACTCCGCCAGTGTCGTTACTCTGCAACTATCGTTACTCCGTCGGTGTCGTTACTCATCAATTTTCTATTTCTAAAATCAAAATGACAGATTCATAAGAAGTTGGAGAAAATTCTAATAAGAATAAACGTACTGAAACTTTTAATTTCTCCAATAAAACTCCAAAGACTTTCAGGTTAGACATAGGATCTCAGCCACATAGTAGTACTTTCTCCAAATAGACTAAACAGATGAATGATATTGATGCTAAGGAAGAAAAATACTCTGATTTCAGTAATCTGGGTAATACAGTGTTTATTTATTTTGATTGTCTAAACAAAGATCATACAGTAATTTTGTTGCAAAAGATAAATGCTTGGGGACTCTGCTTGTGTCGTTACTCCTCCGCAACTTTTGTTACTCCGCCGGTACCAATTCTCCGCAACTTTTGTTCCTCCACCAATGTCGTTACTCCACAACTGTTGTTACTCCGCCGGTGTCGTTACTTTGCCGGTGTCGTTATTCTGCCGGTGCCGTTACTCCACAACTGTCAATACTCCGTCGGTGTCTTTACTCCCCAACTGTTGTTACTCCGTCGGTGTCGTTACTCTGCAACTATTGTTACTCCGCCGGTGTCGTTACTCTGCAACTTTCGTTACTCCAATAGTTTCGTTACTCTAAAATTGCCATTACTCTGCAACTGTCGTTACTCCACCGGTGTCATTACTCTGCAACTGTTGTTACTCCACCGATGTTGTTACACCACAATTGTCGTTACTCCGCCTTTGTCGTTACTCTACAACTGTTGTTACTCCGTCGTTGTTGTTACTTCATTGTTGTTGTTACTCTACACATGTTGATACTATGCCAAGGTAAGTCTTCAGGTACATCCCTAATAAACTTTGTGTATTTGATTGATGTTTCAATTATGACTGAGGACGGTCACATCTTAGTTGTGTGGAGGTGTTGCATTTGATAGAAAATGTATTATATTTAATATCAATGATGTCATGTCATCATTGTTATTAAAATTTCACGTCAACTCATACATCTCATGATTATTATCACCATAATCCATAACAATCCGTAACCCCCACTTATCCACACACATTGGAACTTGAATCATGCACGACGACATTAATTTGGTGAATGGGGAAATACATTTCATTTTCTAGGTCCTCTTTGACATAGTGATTGGGTAGTCAATTTATCTTTGTTTATCTATAAGAATAATTTTATTTTTTAAGGAATAATTATGAAAAGATGATTTCATCGTGGCAACTTTCAACTTTCCTAATTTGTCAAGTCCCTAATTTTGTAAAATTTATGATGATGACCACAAAATTGTACTTAAATCTTTCCATCACTATCTAATGAATTATTCCTCAAACCCCGATCTTAAAAAAGCAAAATATATTTCTCAACGGTCATTTGAAGGTTATTAGTATTTGAAAAGCAAAATTACCCAAGTTGAAAATAGTTACTACAAAATGTTTTACGCCATCCCTAGCTCTTAAGGAGCTGGTGTGCCACCCCATCTATTAAGTGATCTTTCGTTGATTAACAATAATCATAGTTAAATTTTAAACATAAATAGTCAACTGGAGGATAGGAGGTATCATCACGAGCTGACCTACCATGATCATAGGTCCTCATAGAGTGACATTACCACGACTAGTCACCAAACCAAGATAATGGCCTTCGGTCATAAAACTGAAGGACAAGAGGTCTCATCATGAGCCGACTTGTTCACTTTTGTTGGTTCCCGTGAATGGCATTGTTATTAACTGGTTACCAAGCCAGAACAATGATCTTCAGTAGACATCTAAGTAAATTGAAATGATTTTGTAACTATGTATTTATTTCTAATAGATGGGACATTGGCATCTCAATAGGTTAAAAAGGCATCCCTGTCGAGGCTATGGATGCCTACTGGCAACAGTGGCCATGCCTATGGTATAGAGGTTAATTCAATACTATGATCTACTTGGTTACCTTATTTTCTCAAAACTAACTGCCGATAATGCCACTGTTGCATATATAAGGTTTGCTAGAATTCATGGTTCATGAGGTAATATTTAATTAATTCTTAGATAACGGTGGTTATGGTTTATATCTATTATTGAGTTATCAATATTTACTTTACATGTTAGGGATGAAACTTTTAGGATATTTGATATTTGACATTTTGTATCATCTAATCTATCATTCATTTATTCTACAAGTTTCATGTCTTTAACAAAAGATAATTGCTTTACCCAATCAATATCTATTTAATCCTAGCTTAACAACTCTACTATTATTTTGGGGAAGGATGAAGAGGCCTAATTCTAATTTTGAATCCTGATGAATTACTGACTGAGGATACACATGAGATGTGTTATAAAAATCTTGATGATAGGGAAACTAATCAGTTTGGGGGAAGGAAATCCTGCTACACTTTTTGATTACTTTCTTTGAGTCTGCACGGCTTCCACCTTTCACATCATTTAAACAAGCTCAACCTACATTACCTTCAACAATGTTAATCCATAGATGTCATTCCACGTTATTTTGTTGAAAGCAACAATTGAGGTGAAATAACATGAGTGTTTGATTTATTAAAAGTTTAGGAGAATATCATAAACAACCACTGAGCATTATTCACTCATATTTTTCAAACCATTGTTTCCCCTACTTTATACAGAGGCATTTGGTTGCATGTGGACATGCAACATATTCAATTTGGTGGAATGTTAGGCTCTAAATTAGTCATTATTATTACCACTTCTTAACATTCATTTCATCTATTTCCACTATTCTTTTATCACATTATTTACCATAATTTATTATATAATTCCATTTCATAATCATTTATGCTCTTGTGGATAAATAATATATGATCTCATTTATTTTTAATAATTAATGATTATTATGCATGGTTTTGGTTTATTTATTCGTTATAACCTCACATGATTTTAGCCTCCAAGATCTCTTTCAGATTGCAGATTTGGTCTTCAACAGGTAATTAGATATTCCAACTCAGGATTTCGCTAGCATAAGAAGCGACCATTTTGCGTTGGACGTTTTGGGCAAACGAGAGCGAATCTGGAAAATTCGAGACATGGATTTTGTTCAGAATAGGCCAGATCAGTTACCGCATGAGCCATTTTCAGAAATTCGATTTTTATTGGGAGAAACAGAAGATTCTTCAAAGGACATATTTGCAGATTTTTTGTTGCAGCCGTTTTCCAGAATTGCCCAAATTGTAATAACCAAATTCAACTTGTTCCAGCTGAATCATGATGGGCAGATCTCTCAGATCTCATCTTGAATATTGAGATCAGTTTTTTGTAACTTTCCTTTGGATGTTTGTATATTTAAAAGACACAATTCAGAAAGAAAGGGGAGCTAGCTGATGTAAGAATTAAGTTTTGTAATAGTAGAACTCTTGTTAATGAAATTTCCAGACTTCTGATATTTTTCTCAATATGTGAGTTAAGCACAGCCCTGACCAGGGAGCTGGGCCCACTCTTTTGATCAAGTGTTGCGCGTGTGTCTTTTTTATGTACATTTATTTTACTGGTTGTATTTTCTTTATTACTGTTACAGATTTCCATAGATTGTTGTGAACGCTTTTCTTTCTACGATTTAGCTTTCATTATGTTTACAACAATGCTTTGATTTCTTAATTGCAAGCCCTTGAGTGATGTAAATTGTAACCTTGCCCCTGCATATACTTTGCGTGTTACCTTGAAAATAGTATGCACCCGGATTGACATATTAATGTAGGAAACGGGATTGAATAATTTGTTCATACTTGGACACCAACACCAGGTATGTCTTTAGAAAAAGACAAAAACCAGCGAAGGGATCCACGTGCTTTATCTACAGAAAAAGTGGACATTGGGCTAACAAGTGTCCTTATAAAAAGAAAGGAGTTAAAACAAAATATGTGAGTTATTCACCACCACATATAATCCACCTAATTGGGATCTGCTTTCACAATTAGATTCTGACTATGAATACTTTTATGTATATAGTGACTTTGGTTCTAATGTAGAAAATAATTTTCAAAAAATGTATATGGCATGTTCTTCTAGCAGTGATGATTGTACATACATTTTAGATTGTCTTATGTTTTCTGTACAAAGTTCAAAAGAAATGCTTCAGTCTCTCCAAAAGCAAAAAGATGATATTGCTCCAAGATTGGTAATTCCCCAACGAAGACTCTAAGAGAGGATCAACAAATTAAAAGAGTCTTTAGTGTTGCAAAATGATGAAGCAGAATTAGATCCTGAGGACTGGTATAAACCCTCATATGCTTCTGCCTTAGAACCAATTCCTTCCTCATGTCCTCAAGAAGAAATGATTTTAGATGAAATCTGGAAGACAGAAGAAGATATAAAAAATAAACAAAAAAAATGGTAGAGTTAGTAGATGAGATTCAACATCAAATTCAGAAACTTGATGATATGAATTCAAAGTTTACAGCTCTCGTCCTGGCTGTTGTAGATATACCAGCAGGTAAGACAGAAGAAACATCTCCTAAACTCGTTCTTGATATCAGTTCTATAGGAGATCTGATGGTCATCCCCATCGGAATCAAAACTGATGGCTATAAGCATTATGAATTGGATGCACATATAGGTATAGGAGCTATGTGTAGTTGTTGCAAGTATAAAGCCATTCCATCCTATTTTTGGCAGCCCACATAGTTGCATTTTAAAGATGTTAATAAACAACTCATGAAGATTTCTTATTTTTCCCATGATTTTCCTATATTGCTTTCATCTACTATTGTATATGTCACCCTGTATAACTATGACACTAGTTGTGATATGTTATTGGGACAAGATTTTGTGAAGAAATATATGCCTATCCTAGTTGACAAAGATGAAATTACATTCATTGTGCAGCAAGACAAGATAGCAGTCCCAGTTAAAAGCAAATATGCAATCTGAATTAAGCCAAATACTCCACCGTGAAAACATCCACTATGTAAAAAGTCGGTTTCGTGGGTTTTCCATGAAAACATCCACTATGTAATTATTCCTAGTACAAATCAAATCTGTAATGTCCCTTCCTAAATTATTTTGGAACATGATTAATTTCTATATTTTGGGGCCGATTTTGGAGGTGATGGGGCCCATTAGATTTTTATTAGGATATTAAACTTAGGAGAAGTTGTTTTGTTGTGGTTAAATTACACATGGGAGCCACCCACACTAGGGAAATACGCACTTCCTAGTTCGTTTTGCATGAAGGTGGTTAATTTTTTCATGTAGGTAGTTAAGTGAGGGCCCATGATGGAGGTAAAAATGGAGGGAAAAGTGCTCCACGAAATCTATATAAGGAAGGTAACTCTCCTAATTTCATTCATCTTATTGGAGAATATCGATTTATCTTTGGTTGCTCGAGCTGCTTAGCCGAGTCACTCGATGTTTAGCACAAGTTCTTCAAGCGAAGAGCTCACCCTTTCTTCGGGGGACTTTGAGTGCCACCCTAGGAATATTTTCTTCATTTCTTCAGGAGGAGGATCACATTGTGATTCCCAGCAGTAGCATTCCCTTCTAGGTTGTGCATATTATTGGGGGATGCATTGGAGAGGAGGCTGAGTTCATTGGTGGTGCTTAGTAGTGGAGATTTGGCGTGAGAGTTTTAGAGAGGAAGCTAGGAAGGGTTGTCAACATCTAGGAGAGTTTGGGACCTAATTGAGTTTCTGGCTTGGCAGTGTGACTTTCACACTACTTGGGATAGCGCAGAGGTAGATTGTGGGAACTCATTTGGTGGGTAGAGTATCAGTCCTTGAGAGTGATCTTTGTCGTGGAGGTTAGAGGATATATTTGGAGTGGTGTTTGCTTCCATTTCAGATCTTGGAGGAGGACTTTGTGGTCATTCTTTGCAAGGTGTATTTCTATAGTTGTTTGAAGGGCATGGGCCATAGAAGAGGTTGAATTTGGGAGGTCAAAATCGGGCCAAACCATTTCTTGGTTTTTCAGGGTTTTTGACAAGGATCTGAGCTAAGAAGTTTCAGAATTTTCTGAGCACTGGAAGTGGGGTTTTCAATTGTATCTTTGCAACAAACATTGTAGAATCGCTAGGGATTTCACAGTGCCTTTGTGGGTCGATTTTGGGCGGTCAAAATCAGGCCAAACCATTTCTGAGTTTTTGTGGGTTTTGGCCAAGGAGTTTGTGGCTTGATTTTCATCACTTTATGAGCATCATAGGTGGGGCTTCTTACAGCTCCTTTCTAGCCAGCAATTGTAGTTACTTGGAGACAGTGCAGAGCATTAGAGGAGCAATTCTTTCCAGCATTGAGATTATTGTTTTACACCTGAGTTCTTTCAATATTTCCCTTGAGGCAAGCCTGGGTGCATTTTCCACACTATTGTACTTGCTCCAGTCCATTAATAAAATGGCTCAGTTGCTTCACATTTCTATTGTGTATTGAGCATTTGTTGTTCTTTTAATTTTTCTGTGTATGAATTGCATTTGCCTTCGTATATCACTGTTTGTTCCAAATTTTCTGCATTTGGGATATTACAATGGTATCAGAGCATGATCTTGGCCTAGTTGTGGGAAACTAGCTAGAAGATCATGGAAGCTTTGGGGATGAGTGCACAGGGATGGGTGAAATCAGAGACAAACCCATAGCTTAAGCGAAATCTAGCATCCAGAAATTCTGGGGTATAATTCATTGGGACAATGAGCAGTTAGCCCAATTGAGGAGGGTGATAGACCAAACCCATCCTCACCCTTACAACAGAGACGTTAGAGGTGAGCAGGTCATGGGGATGTAGCCATCTACATCATGTGGGGAAAGTCTACTAGATCTCCTGAAAAGGAGCAGGCAAGACAGAGATAGTTAGAGGGTGAGACCAGGGAGCGCTTTTGTTGGAGGAGAACTAGCTTTAGATATCAGGAGCCTAAGGAGGAAGTTGAGCATGACGATGAGAGCCCACAGAATGGTGAGGAGCACATTGATATACTCGTGTGGTGAGTCTTCTTTATTAGAGACCTCTTTGATAGCCCCAGTTGACTCCTTGGTGGAGAAGATAGAGCCTACACACATAGAGCCATCTATAGAGGATGAGCCACCCATGGATGAGATGCCAACAGTTTTTTAGGTATCTAAAGTTGTGACCAAGTTTACAGGCGATAGATGCCCACGACAATTCCATCAGTTTCAGGCCGACCTTCTAACATTAAAAAGGGAGGTCGCATTAGTGTGTGAGGCTATTTTGCAGTGGAATGAGGAGCTAGAGGGCATGAGAGCAGTTTATCCCGAGTCCATGGCTAGATTGACTCACATTCGGGGGTAATTGGATTCCCTACTGGCGCAGCTAGAGTGCATGTTGGAGCGTGAGAGTAGCCCTCTTCGGGCATACATAGACGGGGTTGGCAACACTGTTAGGTTACCTTGGCCCATTGCATAGAGAGAGATAGAGCTACCTAGTCAGATTTTAAGTATTGACTAGGATAGCGAGATGAGACGACCTGAGTTACATAGGGTGCAACACCCACATGCTAGGGTTGTTCTATGTGCATGAGTTTGTGCATTCGACCCCTCTGTTGGGGTTGGGTGGTGAGAGATTATGAGTTGGTACCCAATGGAGTGGGCTATGGAGATGGTAGTGGACCCAGATGGAGCTCAACAAGAGTTTCCAGGAACTAGGTGTTGGAAATAATACTGAGAGGGGGGGGGTGAATCATTATTATCAAGTCAAATATTCCTTTTCAAAATCAAATGATATACGCTACTTCAGTTAATTAAACCCGCGTATATATGCAACTATGCAGAAGGAAACCCGCGTATACAAAGCAAACTTTTAATTTACTTTATCTTTCTGATGATGATTGTTAATCTATGTTTCAGAATCAAATAACCAGTAACTAGAAGCAGTAAAACAGAGCAGAACGACAATCACACACAAGAACACAAGATATAAGGTGGAAACCCAATGTGGGTGAAAACCGCCTGCTGCAATTCGTCTATATCTTCTTTTAAATTAGAAACTTCTTTTACAATGTATTGGTGCAGTCCTTTACCAGTACACAGGCTTCAACCTGCAGAGAGCTACAACCCTCTCTCATTCTCCAGCTTCTCTTGGAAGGGAGCTACAACCCCCTTTAGCTCTTGCACTAGCCAAGATACTAGTACATAGGTGCTGACCTATAGAAGGCTACAACCTTCTCTTTCTTTCAGGGACCACGTTTCATAAATTTTCAGACTGGATCCATGAGCATCAATCAATCATCAACTATTCTCCTTTTTACCAATTGAATCAAGTAGATACTTCTCTGACAACTGTACCCAAAACACAGTACCAGAAACCACACACCAAAATCTGAACCTAGAACACAGTAGCAATAAACATAAGCAACTAGATCACAACTCAAAACATATACGCTATTTCAATAACCTGCAACATGCATGCATACGCTTCTGTGTTTGGAACAACCTGCGTATACGTTGTTTTCATTCACTGAACCAACGTGTATACGCGCCTTCACTTCACTGAACCTGCGTACAGATCTATAAAGGATAATTCACACTTTTAGATATTCAAACACTAATTAACCCAGATTATCAATGTTATAGATCAAGCAAGCGCCACATATAATAGAGCAAAATCTTACAAAGATACTATCATTCAAGCTTAAAGATTATAACCCATCAATATAACTTATCCTTCTCTTTGCACTAAGGTTCCTCCTTTATTCAGATCCAGATCTGCACCATAACCCAATTACCAGTATTCCAGATCTACCACTTTATCAGATATTCAATAATAATTCAGATGATCATTTGCCACATGATCTCCTTCCTCTTTTATAGTCTTAGGCCTTCCACAATACCACGGTCCAAAACCATAATAAACCAATAACATGGACCCAATACTAGGGATCAAAACATTTGACGAGATGCCATGGTCCAAAACCATAGGTTCAAATCCCAAGGACTAACTACCACAGTCCAGAAGCAAGTTCTCCAACATATACGCGCCTTTATTACATCTAACCCGCGTGTATACATGCCTTAGTCTAGATGAACCTGCGTATATGCCTTTTCCTTCATTCTAAAAGCCTGAACTGAGATCTGTTACCAAAGAGAGTTTCCACCAAGGACAACACCTATGCCATGGCTCCAAACCTGTGCCATAATGCCAAAAATCTCCCCCTTTGGACTTGATGGAAACCCCCAATATCCTCAAAGTCATTCTCCCCCTTTGTCATCAAGGGAAAAGGGTTGTGCTCCCCCTGAGTACATGCTGAAATCTCTGCCCTGCTGTGCTGACCATGCACACCCTAACTGTAGGCAAGATCTGCAAAAGATGTTCTTCAAGAAGAACCATGACATATACATCATAAAAGACCTTCCTATCATCAAAAGACTCAATACATACATCCATCACCCAAACACGTGGGGATCATCCACCCAACCAAGTGGGGATACATCATAAAATTACATATGACAACCAAGTACATTACATCTTCATCCCAGGCATAGTGGGGAAACCAAAATAGGCCGTTACATGACCTTGACACCATAACAAAGATACATGACATAGAGACGAAATATGTAGAGCAAGACTTATGAAAGTCACAAATAACTGATAGCAGCAACATCTGTCAATCACCACTCAGATTAGCAACCAAGATTTCCTTCTATTCTCCCCCTGCCTCTGTTCCACCAGAAACCAACAACAGCTGTGAAAGTAGAACCAAAAGCTTCTAAGATAATGCCAACAATGCATCATTAGAAGTTTATCTGCTCCCCCTGAACCAGTGCCAGATGGTCTCTTTCAGACCCATATCAGACAATTTTCAACCAGAGCCTGTCCCTTCTGATATCCATCAAGCCTCTATATACGCGACTTTCTCTGCAAAAACCGGCGTATGTACGTGGATCCTCCTCAGGCAACACGCGTACACCCATTTTTCTCTGAAACTGACAAGATTTAATAGCAAGATGATGCATCAACTACTCCCAGCTTCTGTCTGAGATATTCAAAAGTTTCCTTGGGCAGTGGTTTGGTAAGAATATCAACAACTTGTTCCTTAGAAAGAACATAGTCCAATTTAACCTTTTGTTCCAACACTTGTTCCCGGAGAAAGTGATACTTGATCGGTATGTGCTTGGTCTTTGAATGCATGACTGGGTTCTTTGAAATGCTGATTGCACTTGTATTATCACATAAGATGGAGATAGGTGTAGTACAAGT
>APFE030624823.1:61287-91725 GCA_000404065.3 Pinus taeda | reverse complement strand
TAAATAAGGAAGATTTGTTAAAAGAACTAGATAATACTGATTCACCCCCCCTCTCAGTATTATTTTCAACAAGAAGAAAGTTCTCCAACATATACATGCCTTTGTTACGTCTAACCCATGTGTATACGCACCTTAGTCTAGATGAACCTGCGTATATGCCTTTTCCTTCATTCTAAGAGCCTGAACTGAGATCTGTTACCAAAGAGAGTTGCCATCAAGGACAACACCTGTGCCATGGCTCCAAACCTGTGCCATAATGCCAACACTATGGATGTTAGAAGCCCTGACTGGCATTGGGATTCGGGAGGTACCACCTATCATTTCCCAGGTATACCAGTTGACTACGACTTAGAGGGTATAGTTGACATAGAAATCGAGCGTGCACCTATGTTAGGAGCGTTTTGGTCAGCACTAGTGGCCAACCAGTTTATGGGCAGTTTTCTTGGTTTAACTTGGTACGACGTTTGTACACAAAATCACAAGGTGATCAGCACACTCTGGCAAGAGTTTGTCAGAGGAGGTGGCATTGGTAAGCCACTAGATGGTGCCTTGTATGGAGTTAGGGATTCTTCACTTTCATGTGGGACAAAAAGGACGCAAAGGAGGAGTGCAGGGGTATCATCACTGCTGACACATAGGGAGATTCGCTTCTCGGATCTCTCAGGGAGTATTTGGAGTGAATATCCATTCACTAGAGGGTATGATGATGCAACAATGGAGGTGATGATACCAGTCAGGTGTGGGCTGACGCATAAGGACACAACTTTAGGCCATCTCATTTGGGGATGGGTATGAGCATCTAGCATGGCGCATTGGTCTACAAATGGGCATGGAGAAGCATGGGGGAGTGCCTCACATCGCATTGATAACATGCGGGGAGTGATCGGTGCAGTGACACAAGACGGTACAGGATGGCATAGTTGTATTCGAGGGTATCCAGTGGTGTACAGGGACAAGTTGCGGCATACAATGGCATGTCGAGGAATGTGGTGTTGCTTGGTGGTGTGCATTGACACATGGTGTGACGTAGTAGGCTCTTGGAGTGTTGCCTCCACGAAGGCATATAGGCAAGGTCATTAGGTGTATCGTTGGATGCAACTCACCTAGGATCGATGAGGACATTGTTGAGCATCTAGGAACACCATGGTTAGTGGATACAGGGCTTCGAGGGAGTTATCAGCAGATCCGAGGTGGAGAGAGTGTCGTCTGTAGGATCACTCTTGGGCATTCTAGCAGAAAGTTGATCATACCGTTTGGGACATACTTGCCCATCATCCTCCAATGTTGCTTGCAGTCACAGAGTATTTGGTTGTTTCCCCTTAACACTCTCCATTTAGGTAACAGGGTATGGTAGGCTCACCCTATACAGTTGGATGAGACACCACATGCCATTAGTCGGGAGGAGACTCTTTAGTTGATACCCTTGGTAGGAGCACAAGTTATCGGATACAGGCTTAGGGATGGCATGGTTGATAATTGAGGTAGAACATATTCCACCCATAAGCTCACACTTGAGGGACAGTGGATGGTAGACTTCGTCTATAGGACGGTACCCAGACTGGTACTCTGAGCAGTGTCGAGGTGTATCATCAGGAGTTGGGATAGTGGATTTCACTGTGTGGTCTGGCAAGAGTAGGGTAGGTTCACAGGCATGAGACCTATTCCTGATACTTGGGGTTCACCCAGAGAATACATACAAGGATCGGAGATGAGGGCCAGATGGGTTCTAGCTAGTAATGATATTACGCAGCGACATCCTGTGAGGAGTGGGAGTTATGAGCTCCCAGTATGTTTGGGGAATCCAGGGATCGAGTTGGCAGGAAGATCACTCCACTTTGTGACGAGTCATGGCAGAGGATGATCTAGTTCACTTTGGGTTTGAAACATGGGGATTAATGAAATCTCCACTATGTGGCAAGGAAGAAATGTCCTTTTATGGTTCAGAGTTGAGATTGGCAATGGAGGGGTAGATATTGGCATCATGGAGATGCCCTAGCAGGATGAGTTTGACTCTCACAGATTTTTCGCCACTAGGGCACACAATGGGGAGTATGTCATAGTTAGAGCAGCACAGCATCAGCATGGTGGCACCACTCTGGGACTAGTAGGGAGCTGGGGCATCACAACTCTTCACAGCTCAATAACCTTTAGGGATGTGTTGGCTACTACAAGGGGAGATCATACAAATCTTCCATTGGGCTTTAGGGAGTCACTGATGGAGCAGGGGACTTCTAGTACTTGCACAAGGCAAAATAATGAGTGGAGCGAGAGGAGCTTCATGTTGGACAGGATGGCCTGGGATCCTAGTATTGAAGGATTCTTTCATATCATGACAGTGAAAAGGTCAGGCATGATCCAATGGCACATTTGGGACCCTGGCACATTTTGCGGTGATAGTGGGGAGTAGAAGTTAGAGAGGATGCTTGCTCAAGCATTTCTTAAGGATAAGTAATTTTTTTGGTGCATTGGAGGAGCTTGTCGAATGAGGATGCTACTTGGGAGGGCGAGCACATACTTGGGAATCCAAGAATGAAGTTGCTTGGGGACAAGCAACATTTGGGAGGGGAGGACTGTAATGTCCCTTCTAAATTATTTTGGAACATGATTAATTTCTATATTTTGGGGCTGATTTTGGAGGTGATGGGGCCCATTCGATTTTTATTAGGAGATTAAGCTTAGGAGAAGTTATTTTGTTGTGGTTAAATTACACATGGGAGCCACCCACACTAGGGGAAGACGCACTTCCTAGTTCAGTTTGCATGAAGGTGGTTAAGTTTTTCAAGTAGGTGGTTAAATGAGGACCCACGATGGAGGTAAAATTGGAGTGAAAGTGATCCACGAAATCTATATAAGGAAGGTATCTCTCTTCATTTCAATCATCTTATTGAAGTATATTGATTTCTCTTTGGTTGCTCGAGTTTCTTAGCCAAGTCACTGGTTGTTTAGCATGAGTTCTTCAAGCGAAGAACTCACCCTTTCTTCAAGGGACTTTGAGTGCCACCCTAGGAAGGTTTTCTTCATTTCATCAAGAGGAGGATCACATTGTGATTTCCAGCAGTAGCATTCCCTTCCAAGTTGTGAGTATTACTGGGGGACACAGTGGAGAGGAGGCCAAGTTCATTGGTGGTGCTTAGCAGTGGATATTTGACGTGATATTTTCCAAAGAGGAGGCTAGGGAGGATTATCAACATCAATGAGAGTTTGGGAGCTGATTGAGCTTCTGGCTTGGCAGTGTGACTTTCGCACTCCTAGGCTAGTGCAAATGCGATGTGTGGGAGCTCATTTGGTGGGTAGAATATCAGTCCTTGACGTTGAGCTTTGTCATGGAGGTTAGAGGATATATTTGGAGTGGTGTTTGCTTCCATTTGAGAGCTTGGAGGATGAATTTGTGGTCATTCTTTGCAGGTCGTATTTTTGGAGTTGTTTGGAGGGCATGAGCCATAAAAGAGGTTGAATTTGGGAGGTCAAAATCTGGCCTAAAAGAGGTCGAATTTGGGAGGTCAAAATCTAGGAAAACCATTTACGGGTTTTTCTGGATTTTTGACAAGGATCCCAGATATAAATTTTCAGAATTGTCTAATTACTGGAAGTGGGATTTTCAGTCATATCTTTGCAGCAGACATTGTAGAATTGTTGGGGATTGCACAATGCCTTTGGGGGTTGATTTTGGGAGGTCAAAATCAGGTCAAACCATTTCTGGGTTCTTGTGGGTTTTGGCCAAGGAGTTTGTGGCTAAAGTTTCATCACTTTCTGAGCACCAAAGGTGGGGTTTCTTGTAGCTCCTTTCCATCCATCAGTTGTAGTTATTGGGAGACAGTACAAATCATTAGAGGAGCAATTATTTCCGGCATTGGGATTACTATTTGACACCTAAGTTTTGTCAAGCTTTTCCTTGAGGCAAGCCCAGGTGCATTTTCCGCACTATTGTACTTGCTCCACTCCATTAATAAAATGGCTCAGTTGGTTCACATTTATGTTGTGTATTGAGCATTTGTTGTTCATTTAATTTTTGTGTATGAATCACATTTACTTTTGTATATCACTGTCTGTTCCAAATTTTCTGCATTTGGGACATTACAAAATCTACCTTTTGAGATTTTATGGGTACAAATGTTGGATATTTTGCAAAATATATTGGGTGGAAATTTTGGCTATCATATCTAGCTTTTTAGATCTGTAATAGATTCCCAGTACAAAGGTTGGATACCATACCTATCTTCTTTGTCGAATCGAAAATAGGGGAGAAGGACCCGAAGCTTTTGTAACTTCTATATATAAGGGAAAGAGGACTCTTCCCTAACCGCTTGTAATTTTCGAAGAATTTCTATAATAGAAAACTTGTCTGTGTGCATTGTTTTTATGAGGTCTGTCTATGAGAATTACGTGTTTGTGATATATCTATCTTTGGGATCTTGTCGTTCTAAAATTGATATGAGAATTAAGTGTTTCTGAGAACCCTTCTTGGAGGAGTTCTTATAGCATCCAAACCTATAAGTATCTGTGAAGGAGTCACAAATATTGGGGTTAAAATGCAACTGCTTTTTCACGTTCTTCTTTGTTTTATATGCAGCACATTATTCTGAGAATAATGAGTATATGTTGATGCAATACATCTAGAGAAAGTGTTTCCATAGAAATTCCTTGAGCAGAGAGAGACTGATGAACTAACTCTGGAATTTTCCCTGGCATAGACGCAAGATAATGTCTTAGGTAGGCTACATTCTTGTAATCAGAAATCTTGCAGAAGAGAGTTTGCATGGTGTAATAGTACTCTGAAAGCAAGTCAAAACTACATAACTTTAACTCATAAATAGCTTAACATAGTGGTTTGCATAAGTTAATATGATCCCAAGAAATTCATGAAAGATAGCCAAAATGAAAAAAATATAATATTATTATATATATATGATTAATAAATATATAATTAATATGTAAATATAGATAAAAACAAAAAACTGAATATAAATAAAATAAGAGAAGAAAATTTTATCATTAAAATTCTCGTTCATTTTAAATATATTAAAATTTTAGGGAAAAATCAAAATAAAGTCGGTTTAAAAAAATAAACTCATAAAAAAAAAAAATTAAATTGGTCCCATTATTAACACATTCCATCCATTCACAAAAGGGTAATGGCAATGTTGCAAAATCGTTATCATCCATTTACGAAAGGATAATGGCAGATGTTGAAAAATCGTTGTCATTGGCATTAAGGGGGCTTGGCCATCTGCCCTTTTCTCATCGCATGAAACCATATGAAGAAATGGACAATTTATTTCCAACTTATTTAGAATTCATAGCCGAAAATCATGTTTCCCATATATGGGGCCCAGATTTCACCCTCGCAATTTCCAAAATTCATTCATCATTCCATAGCGGACCAATCTTTTGTGGGAAGAAGAGACCATGTAAATAAATTCAATCATTCGTTTTTTATCTTCACTTTAAAAAATAATGTCAATGAACAACAAGAACCAATTATTGTCACGTAAGATTCACGGAAGTAATGGTTATTACTGATAGGAAGGAAAGTGCATCCATCACAACAATGAATGATGACGGCCCCCTTTCCCAAAAACAAATCAAAATCTACTTTAAACTTTATTGTTTTTACAATTAATTATATTTTTAATTAACGAAAATTAAATTCACATATTTAATTAGGATTTTTAAAAATTGATTAGCATATTTTTAGAAGTGAAAAATTTACCAAATCATATGATTCTTTATCTTAATTACAATTTTTCATTATATAATTCTCTTTCATAATGGTGTTAATTGTGGGTGGTAATGTGTTTTCTAGAAGTTGGGCCAAGGCTTCGAACTTCCCTCCTGCCTCCCAATGTGTCAACTCGCCAACAAAAGCGGTTAACACAACTTTGGTCAACTTGCCACCCTCCTCATGCGATGAACTTCATTAACTTCATTCATGTAAGTGCCTCCAAGGCCTTTGAATGGGGTGATATCTCCAAGTTGGCAGCTATGTTTCTCATTCTTACTCTAGTTATCTCTTCCCAAGTCTAATCTTCTCCCACCATGACTCTGAGCTGTAATTTCTTGTTCCTTGGTTCTCTGCCCCCTAGCTTTTCTCCTGTCATCGTCAGCATTAATGGATAATGGAGGCCATGCACAAGTAATTACAGACTCAACTTTTTTTCTCTTCTTCGTCATGCACTTCACTTGCCCCTCAACTATAAATCTCCTTGGTCTTACTGGGTTTTTTCTTCCCCGGAAATCAGTTTTCGTGCAGCCAAAGGGGCGGTGGAGGTTGTGCAAATGTTGGTACCACTCGAGCTTGATTCTAAGTTGATTCCTCTAGTCATAGTCAATTTATCTTTGTTTATCTATAAGCATAATTTTATTTTTTAAGGAATAATTATGAAAAGATGATTTCATCATGGCAACTTTCAACTTTCCTAATTTGTCAAGTCCTTGATTTTGTAAAATTTATGATGATGACCACAAAAGTGTACTTAAATCTTTCCATCACTATCAAATGAATTATTCCTCAAACCCCGATCTTAACAAAGCAAAATATATTTCTCAACAATCATTTGAAGGTTGTTAGTATTTGAGAAGAAAAATTACCCAAGTTGAAAATAGTTGCTACAAAACGTTTTACGCCATCCCTAGCTCTTAAGGAGCTAGTGTGCCACCCCATCTATTAAGTTATCTTTTGTTGATTAACAATAACCATAGTTAAATTTTAAACATAAATAGTCAACTGGAGGATAGGAGGTCTCATCACGAGCCGACCTACCATGATCATAGGTCCTCATAGAGTGACATTACCACTACTGGTCACCAAGCCAGGGTAATGGCCTTTGGTCAAAAAATTGAAGGACAAGAGGTCTCATCACGAGCCGACTTGTTCACTTTTGTTAGTTCCCGTGAATGGCATTGTTATTAACTGGTTACCAAGCTAGAACAATGATCTTCAGTAACATCTAAGTAAATTGAAATGATTTTGTAACTATGTATTTATTTCTAATAGATGGGACACTAGCATCTCAATAGGTTAAAAAGGCATCCCTATCGAGGCTATGGATGCCTGCTGGCAGCAGTGGCCATGCCTATGGTATAGAGGTTAATTCAATACTATGATCTACTTGGTTACCTTGTTTTCTCAAAACTAACTGTTGATAATGCCACTGTTGCATATATAAGGTTTGCTAGAACTCATGGTTCATGGGGTAATATTTAATCAATTCTTAGATAATGGTGGTTATGGTTTATATCTATTATTGAGTTATCAATATTTACTTTACATGTTAGGGATGAAACTTTTAGAATATTTGATATTTGACATTTTGTATCATCTAATCTATCATTTCTTTATTCTACAAGTTTCATGTCTTTAACCAAAGATAATTGCTTTACCCAATCAATCTCTATTTAATCCTAGCTTAACAACTCTACTATTATTTTGGGGAAGGATGAAGAGGCCTAATTCTAATTTTGAATCCCGATGAATTACTAATTGAGGATAGTCATGAGATGTGTTATAAAAAAACTTGATGATAGGGAAACTAATCAATTTGGGGGAAGGAAATCCTACTACACTTTTTGATTACTTTTTTTGAGCCTGCACGGCTTCTACCTTTCACATCATTTAAACAAGCTCAACCTACATTACCTTCAACAATGTTAATCCATAGATGCTATTCCATGTTATTTTGTTGAAAGCAACAATTGAGGTGAAATAACATGAGTATTTGATTTATTAAAAGTTTAGGAGAATATCATAAACAACCACTGAGCATTATTCACTCATATTTTTCAAACCATTATTTCCCCTACTTTATACAGAGGCATTGGGTTGCATGTGGACATGCAACATATTCAGCTTGGGGGAATGTTGGGCTCTTAATTGGTCATTATTATTACCACTTCTTAACATTCATTTCATCTATTTCCACTATTCTTTTATCATATTATTTACCATAATTTATTATATAATTCCATTTCATAATCATTTATGCTCTTGTGGGTAAATAATATCTGATCTCATTTATTTTTAATAATTAATGATTATTATGCATGATTTTGGTTTATTAATTCATTATAAGCTCACTCATGATTTTAGCCTCCAAGATCTCTTTCAGATTTCATATTTGGTCTTCAACAGATAATTAGATATTCCAACTCAGGAATTGCTAGCATAAGAAGCAACCATTTTGCGTTGGATGTTTCTGGCAAACGAGAGCGAATCTGGAAAATCCGAGACATGGGTTTTGTTCAAAACAAGCCAAATCAGCTACCTAGGGAACCGTTTTCAGAAATTCGATATATATTGGGAGAAAAGCAAGGTTCTTCGAAAGACATACTTGCAGATTTGTTGTTGCGGCCGGTTTCCAGAATTTCCCAAATTGTAATGACCAAATTCGACTTGTTCTAGCTGAATCATGATGGACAGATCTCTTAGATCTCATTTTTAATATTGAGATCAGTTTTTTATAACTTTCCTTTGGATGTTTGTATATTTAAAAGACACAATTCAAAGAGAAAGGGGAGCTAGCTGATGTAAGAATTGAGTTTTGTAACAGTGGAACTCTTGTTAATGAAATTTCCAGACTTCTGATATTTTTCTCAATATGTGAGTTAAGCACAACCCTGACCAGGGAGTTGGGCGTGTGTCCTTTTTATGTATATTTCTTTTACTGGTTGTATTTTCTTTATCGCTCTTATAGATTTCCATAGATTGTTGTGAATGCTTTTCTTTCTACAATTTAGCTTTCATTACTTTTACAACGATGCTTTGATTTCTTAATTTCAAGCCCTTGAGTGATGTATATTGTAACCTTACCCCTGCATGTACTTTGTGCGTTACCTTGAAAAGAGTACGCACCCGAATTGACATATTAATGTAGGAAACGGGATTGAATAATTTGTTCATACTTGGACACCAACACAAGGTATGTCTTTAGAAAGAGAGAAAAACCAGCAAAGGGATCCACATGCTTTATCTGCAGAAAAAGTGGACATTGGGCTAACAAGTGTCATTATAAAAATAAAGGAGTTCAAAACAAAATATGTGAGTTATTCACCACCACATATAATCCACCTGATTGGGATCTGGTTTCACAATTAGATTCTGACTATGAATACTTTTCTGTATATAGTGACTTTGGTTCTGATGTAGAAAATAATTTTCAGAAAATGTCTATGGCATGTTCTTCTAGAAGTGATGATTGTACATACATTTTAGATTGTCTTATGTTTTCTGTACAAAGTTCAAAAGAAATGCTTCGGTCTCTCCAAAAGCAAAAAGATGATATTGCTCCAAGATTGGTAATTCCCCAACGAAGACTCTAAGAGAGGATCAACAAATTAAAAGAGTCTTTAGTGTTGCAAAATGATGAAGCAGAATTAGATCCCAAGGACTAGTATAAACCCTCATATGCTTCTGTCTTAGAACCAATTCCTTACTCGTGTTCTCAAGAAGAAATGATTTTAGATGAAATTTGGAAGACAGAAGAAGATATAAAAAATAAACAAAAATAATGGTAGAGTTAGTAGATGAGATTCAACATCAAATTCAGAAACTTGATGATATGAATTCAAAGTTTACAGCTCTCGTCCTGGCTGTTGTAGATATCCCAACAGTTAAGACAGAAGAAACATCTCCTAAACTCGTTCTTGATATCAGTTCTATAGGAGATCTGATGGTCATCCCCATTGGAATCAAAACTGATGGCTATAAGCATTATGAATTGGATGCACATATAGGTATAGGAGCTATGTGTAGTTGTTGCAAGTATAAAGCCATTCCATCGTATTTTTGGCAGCCCACACAGTTGCATTTTAAAGATGTTAATAAGAAACTCATGAAGATTTCTTATTTTTCCCCTGATTTTCCTATATTGCTTTCATCTACTATTGTATATGTCACCCTGTATAACTATGACACTAGTTGTAATATGTTATTGGGACAAGATTTTGTGAAGAAATATATGCCTATCCTAGTTGACAAAGATGAAATTACATTCATTGTGCAGCAAGACAAGATAGTAGTCCTAGTTAAAAGCAAATATGCAATTTGAATTAAGCCAAATACTCCACCGTGAAAACATCCATTATATAAAAAGTTGGTTTTGTGGGTTTTCCATGAAAACATCCACTGTTTAATTATTCCTAGTACAAATCAAATCTGTAATGTCCCTTCCTAAATTATTTTGGAACATGATTAATTTCTATATTTTGGGGCGATTTTGGAGGTGATGGGGCCCATTCGAGTTTTGTTAGGATATTAAACTTAGGAGAAGTTGTTTTGTTGTGGTTAAATTACACATGGGAGCCACCCACACTAGGGAAATATGCACTTCCTAGTTCGTTTTGCATGAAGGTGGTTAATTTTTGTGTGTAAGTAGTTAAGTGAGGGCCCATGATAGAGGTAAAAATGGAGGGAATAGTGCTCCACGAAATCTATATAAGGAAGGTAACTCTCCTCATTTCATTCATCTTATTGGAGAATATCAATTTATCTTTGGTTGCTCAAGCTGCTTAGCCGAGTCACTGGATGTTTAGCACAAGTTCTTCAGGCGAAGAGCTCACCCTTTCTTCGGGGGACCTTGTGTGCCACCCTAGGAATATTTTCTTTATTTCTTCAGGAGGAGGATCACATTGTGATTCCCAGCAGTAGCATTCCCTTCTAGGTTGTGCATATTATTGGGGGACGCATTGGAGAGGAGTCCGAGTTCATTGGTGGTTCTTAGTAGTGGAGATTGGACGTGAGATTTTTCAGAGAGGAGGCTAGGGAGGGTTGTCAACATCTAGGAGAGTTTGGGACCTAATTGAGCTTCCGGCTTGGCAGTGTGATTTTCATACTACTTGCGCTAGCGCAGAGGTAGTGTGTCAGAGCTCATTTGGTGGGTAGAGTATCAGTCCTTGAGGGTGAGCTTTGTCATGGAGGTTAGAGGATATATTTGGAGTGGTGTTTGCTTCCATTTCAGATCTTGGAGGAGGAATTTGTGTTCATTCTTTGTAGGTCGTATTTCTAGAGTTATTTGAAGGGCATGGGCCATAGAAGAGGTTGAATTTGAGAGGTCAAAATATGGCCAAACCATTTTTCGTTTTTTCTGGGTTTTTGACAAGGATCCAAGCTAAGATGTTTCAGAATTTTCTGAGCACTGGAAGTGGGGTTTTTAGTTGTATCTTTGCAGCAAATATTGTAGAATTGTTAGGGATTGCACAGTGCCTTTGTGGGTCGATTTTGGAATGTCAAAATCAGGCCAAACCATTTCTGGGTTTTTGTGGGTTTTGGCCAAGGAGTATGTGGCTTGATTTTCATCACTTTCTAAGCATCATAGGTGGGGTTTCTTACAGCTCCTTCCCAGCCAGCAGTTGTATTTACTTAGAGACAACGCAGAGCATTAGAGGAGCAATTCTTTCCAGCTTTGAGATTATTGTTTTACATCTGAGTTCTTTCAATATTTCCCTTGAGGCAAGCCCAAGTGCATTTTCCACACTATTGTACTTTCTCCACTCCATTAATAAAATGGCTCAGTTGCTTCACATTTATGTTGTGTATTACGCATTTGTTGTTCGTTTAATTTTTCTGTGTATGAATTACATTTGCCTTCATATATCACTGTTTGTTCCAAATTTTCTACATTTGGGATATTACAATGGTATCAGAGCATGATCTTGGCCCAGTTGTGGGAAACTAGCCAGAAGATCATGGAAGCTTTGGGTATGAGTGCACAGTGATGGGTGAAATCAGAGACAAACCCATAGCTCAAGCGAAATCAAGTATGCAGAAATTCTGGGGTAGAATTCATTGGGACAATGAGTAGTTAGCCCAATTGAGGAGGGTGACAGACCAAACCCATCCTCACCCTTACAACAGAGACGTTAGAGGTGAGCAGGTCGTGAGGATGCAGCCATCTACATCATGTGGGAAAAGTCTACTAGATCTCCTAAAAAGGAGCAGGCAGGACAGAGATAGTTAGAGGGTGAGACCAGGGAGCGCTTTTGTTGGAGGAGAACTAGCTTTAGATATCAGGAGCTATGGAGGAAGTTGAGCATGACGTTGAGAACCCACAGAATGGTGAGGAGGACATCGATATACCTGTGTGGCGAGTCTTCTTTATTAGAGACCTCTTTGATAGCCCCAGTTGACACCTTGGTGGAGAAGATAGAGCCTACACACATAGAGCCATCTATTGAGGATGAGCCATCCATGTATGAGATGCCAACAGTTGTTTAGGTATCTGAAGTTGTGACCAAGTTTACAGGCGATAGATGCCCACAACAATTCCACCAATTTCAGGTCGACCTTCTAACAGTAAAAAGGAAGGTCGCATTAGTGTGTGAGTCTATTTCGCAACAGAACGGGGAGCTCGAGGGCATGAGAGCAGTTTGTCCCGAGTCCACAGCTAGATTGACTCACATTGGGGGGAAATTAGATTCCCTACTGGCGCAGATAGAGTGCACGTTGGAGCGTGAGAGTAGCCCTCTTCGGGCATACATAGAGGGGGTTGGCAGCATTGTTAGGTTACCTTGGCCCATTGCAGAGAGAGAGATAGAGCTACCTAGTCAGATTTTATGTATTGACTAGGATAGCGAGATGAGATGACCTGAGTTGCATAGGGTGCAACACCCACATGTTGGGGTTGTTCTATGTGCATGAGTTTGTGCATTTGACCCCTCTCTTGGGGTTGGGTGGCGAGAGATTCTGAGTTGGTACCTAGTGGAGTGGGCTATGGAGATGGTAGTGGACCTAGGTGGAGCTCAATAGGATTTCTAGGCACTAGGGATGCTAGAAGCCCTGACTGGCATTAGGATCCAGGAGGTACCACCTATCATTTCCCATGTATATCGGTTGACTATGACTTAGAGGGAATAGTGACTTAGCAATCGAGCATGCACCTCCATTAGGAGAGTTTTGGTTAGCACTAGTGGCCAACCAATTTATGGACAGGCTTCTTGGTTTGACTCGGTACGATGTTTGTACACAGAATCACAAGGTGATCAACACACTCTAGCAGGAGTTTGTTGGAGGAGGTGGCATTGGTAAGCCACCAGATGGTGCCTTGTATGGAGTTGGGAATTCTTCACTTTTATGTGGGACACAGAGGACGCAAAGGAGCAGTGCAGGGGTATCATCACTGCTGACACATAGGGAGATTCGCTTCTCGGATCTCTCAGGGAGTATTTGGAGTGAAGATCCATTCACTAGAGGGTATGATGATGCGATGATGGAGGTGATGATATCGGTCAGGTGTGGGTTGATGCATAGGGACACAGCTTTAGGCCATCTCATTTGGGAATGGGTATGAGCATCTAGCATGGAGCATTGGTCTGCAGATGGGCATGGAGATGCATGGGGGAGTGCCTCACGTCACATTGAGAACATGAGGGGAGTGACTGGTGCAGTGACATAGGACGGTACAAGATGGCATAATTGTAGTCGAGGGTATCCAGTGGTGTACATGGAGAAGTTGCGACATGCAATGGCATGTCGAGGAATGTGGTGTTGATTTGTGTTGTGCATTGACGCATGGTGTGATGCAATAGGCTCTTGGAGTGTTGCCTCCAAGGAGGCATATGGGCAAGGTCATTAGGTGTATCGTTGGATGCAACTCACCTAGGATTGATGAGGACATTGTTGAGCATCTAGGAACACCATGCTTAGTGGAGACAGGGCTTCGAGGGAGTTATCAGCAGATCCGAGGTGGAGAGAGTGTCGTCTGTAGGATCACGCTTGGGCATTCTAACAGAATGTTGATCATACCGTTTGGGACATACTCGCCCATCATCCTCCAGTGTTGCATATAGTCACAAAGTGTTTGGTTGTTTCCCCTTGACACTCTCCATTTAGGTAGCAGGGTATGGTAGGCTCACCCTATACAGTTGGATGAGACAGCACATGCCATTAGTCGGGAGGAGACTCTTTAGTTGAGACCCTTGGTAGGAGCACAAGTTATCAGATACAGGCTTAGGGATGGCATGGTTGATAATCAAGGTAGCATATATTCCACCCCTAAGCTCACACTTGAGGGACGGTGGATGGTAGACTTCGTGTATAGGAGGGTACCCAGACTTCGAGCAGTGTCGAGGTGTATCATCAGGAGTTGGGATAGTGGATTTCACTGTGTGGTCTGGCAAGAGCAGGGCAGGTTCACAGGCATGAGACCTACTCCCGATACTTGGGGTCCACCCAGAGAATACATACAAGGATCGAAGATGAGGGCCAGATGGGTCCTGGCTAGTAATGGCATTATGCAACGACATCCTGTGAGGAGTGGGAGTTATGAGCTCCAAGTATGTTTGGGGAATCTAGGGATCCAATTGGTAGGAAGATCACTCCACTTTGTGACGAGCAGGGTCATGGCAAAGGATGATCCAGTTCACTTTGGGTTTGAAACATGGGGATCACTGAAACCTCCACTACATGGCGAGGTAGAATTGTCCTTTTATGGTTCAGAGTTGAGATTGGCAATGGAGGGGTAGATATTGGCATCATGGAGATGCCCTGGCAGGATGAGTTTGGCTCTCACAAATTTTTCGCCACTAGGCCTCAAGATGGGAGGATAGTATCTGCGCACGATGGGGAGTATGTCATAGTCAGAGCAGCACAACGTTAGCATGGTGGCACCACTATGGGACTAGCAGGGAGCTAGGGCATCACAACTCTTCACAGCTCAATAACCTTTAGGGATGCGTTGGCTACTACAAGGGGAGATCATACAAATCTTCCGTTGGGCTTTAGGGAGTCACTGATGGAGCAGGGGACTTCTAGTACTTGCACAAGGCAGAATAATGAGTGGAGCAAGAGGAGCTTCATGTTGGACAGGATGGCCTGGGATACTAGTATTGAAGGATTATTTCATATCATGACAATGAAAAGGTCATGCACGATCCAGTGGCACATTTGGGACCCTGGCACATTTTGCAGTGATAGTGGGGAGCAGAAGTTAAAGAGGATGCTTGCTCAAGCATTTCTTAAGGATAAGTAATTTTTTTGGTGCATTAGAGGAGTTTGTCAAATGAGGATGCTACTTGGGAGGGAGAGCACATACTTGGGAATCCAAGAATGAAGTTGCTTGGGGACAAGCAACATTTGGGAGGGGAGGACTGTAATGTCCCTTCTAAATTATTTTGGAACATGATTAATTTCTATATTTTGGGGCCGATTTTGGAGGTGATGGGGCCCATTCGATTTTTATTAGGAGATTAAACTTAGGAGAAGTTATTTTGTTGTGGTTAAATTACACATGGGAGCCACCCACACTAGGGGAAGACGCACTTCCTAGTCCGGTTTGCATGAAGGTGGTTAAGTTTTTCATGTAGGTGGTTAAATGAGGACCCACAAAGGAGGTAAAATTGGAGGGAAACTGATCCACGAAATCTATATAAGGAAGGTATCTCTCTTCATTTCATTCATCTTATGTAAGTATATTAATTTCTCTTTGGTTGCTCGAGTTGCTTAGCCAAGCCACCGATTTTTTAGCGTGAGTTCTTCAAGTAAAGAGCTCACCCTTTCTTCAGGGGACTTTGAGTGCCACCCTAGGAAGGTTTTGTTTCTTCAAGAGGAGGATCACATTGTGATTTCCAGCAGTAGCATTCCCTTCCAGGTTGTGTGTATTACTGGGGGACGCAGTGAAGAGGAGGCCGAGTTCATTGGTGGTGCTTAGCAGTGGATATTTGATGTGATATTTTCTGGAGAGGAGGCTAGGGAGGATTGTCAGCATCTATGAGAGTTTGGGAGCTGATTGAGCTTCTGGCTTGGCAGTGTGACTTTCGCACTACCTGGGCTAGTGTAGAGGCAGTGTGTGGGAGCTCATTGGGAGCTTTGTCGTGGAGGTTAGAGGAGATATTTGGAGTGGTGTTTGCTTCCATTTGAGAGCTTGGAGGAGGAATTTGTGGTCATTCTTTGCAGGTCGTATTTTTGGAGTTGTTTGGAGGGCATGAGCCATAAAAGAGGTTGAATTTGGGAGGTCAAAATCTGGCCTAAAAGAGGTCGAATTTGGGAGGTCAAAATCTAGCCAAACCATTTATGGGTTTTTCTGGATTTTTGACAAGGATCCTAGATATAAAGTTTTAGAATTGTCTAATTACCGGAAGTGAGATTTTCAGCCGTATCTTTGCAGCAGACATTGTAGAATTGTTGGGGATTGCACAGTGCCTTTGGGGGTCGATTTTGGGAGGTCAAAATCGGGCCAAACCATTTCTGGGTTTTTGTGGGTTTTGGCCAAGGAGTTTGTGGCTGAAGTTTCATCACTTTTTGAGCACTAGAGGTGGGGTTTCTTGTAGCTCCTTTCCATCGAGCAGTTGTAGTTATTGGGAGACAACACAAATCATTAGAGGAGAAATTATTTCCAGCATTGGGATTACTATTTGACACTTGAGTTCTGTCAAGCTTTTCCTTGAGGCAAGCCTAGGTGCATTTTTTGCACTATTGTACTTGCTCCACTCCATTAATAAAATGGCTCAGTTGGTTCACATTTATGTTGTGTATTCAACATTTGTTGTTCATTTAATTTTTGTGTATGAATCACATTTACTTTTGTATATCACTGTCTGTTCCAAATTTTCTGCATTTAGGACATTACAAAATCTACCTTTTGAGATATTACGAGTACAAATGTTGGATATTTTGCAAAATATTTTGGGTGCAAATTTTGGATATCATATCTAGCTTTTTAGATCTGTAACAGATTCCCAGTACAAAGGTTGGATACCATACCTATCTTCTTTGTCGAATCGAAAATAGGGGAGAAGGACTTGAAGCTTTTGTAACTTCTATATATAAGGGAAAGAGGACTCTTCCCTAACCACTTGTAATTTTCGGAGAATTTCTATAATAGAAAACTTGTCTGTGTCCATTGTTTTTATGAGATCTGTCTATGAGAATTACGTGTTTGTGATATATCTATCTTTGGGATCTTGTCATTCTAAAATTGATATGAGAATTAAGTGTTTCTGAGAACCCTTCTTGGAGGAGTTCTTATAGCATCCAAACCTATAAGTTTCTATGAAGGAGTCACAAATATTGGGGTTAAAATGCAACTGATTTTTCACATTCTTCTTTGTTTTATATGCAGCACATTATTTTCTGAGAATAATGAGTATGTGCTGATGCAATGCGTCCAGAGAAAGTGTTTCCATAGAAAGTCCTTGAGCAGAGAGAGACTGATGAACTAACTCAGGAATTTTCCCTGGCATTGAAGCAAGATAATGTCTTAGGTAGGCTACATTCTTGTAATCAAAAATCTTGCAGAAGAGAGTTTGCATAGTGTAATAATAGTCTGAAAGCAAGTCAAAACTACATAACTTTAGCTCAGAAATAACTTAACATAGTGGTTTGCATCAGTTAATATGATCCCAAGAAATTCATGAGAGATAGCCAAAATGAAAAAAAAAATATATTAATTATATAATATAATGATAATAATATATAAATTAATATCTAAATATATAGATAAATTAAACTTATTTTAAATAATAATAAGAGAGAAAATTTTATTGTTAAAAATTCTCGTTCATTTTAAATATATTAAAATTTTAGGGAAAAATCAAAATAAAGTTGGTTTAAAAAAATAAACTCGTAAAAAAAAAATTAAATTGGTCCCATTATTAACACATTCCATCCATTCACAAAGGGTAATGGCAATGTTGCAAAATGGTTATCATCCATTCACAAAAGGATAATGGCAAATGTTGAAAAATCGTTATCATTGCCATTAAGGGTGCTTGGCCATCTGCCCTCTTATCATCACATGAAACCATATATGGGGCCCAGATTTCACCCTCGCAATTTCCAAAATTCATTCATCATTCCATAGCGTATCAATCTTTTGTGGGAAGAAGAGACCATGTAAATAAATTCAATCATTCGTTTTTTATCTTCACTTCAAAAAATAATGTCAATGAACAACAAGAACCAATTATTGTCACGTAAGATTCACGGAAGTAATGGTTATGACTGATAGGAAGGAAAGTGCATCCATCACAACAATGAATGATGACGGCCCCCTTTCCCAAAAACAAATCAAAATCTACTTTAAACTTTATTGTTTTTACACTTAATTATATTTTTAATTAACGAAAATTAAATTCACATATTTAATTAGGATTTTTAAAAATTGATTAGCATATTTTTAAAAGTGAAAAAATTACCAAATCATATGATTCTTTATCTTAATTACAATTTTTCATTATATAATTCTCTTTCATAATGGTGTTAATTATAGGTGGTAATGTGTTTTCTAGAAGTTGGGCCAAGGCTTCGAACTTCCTGCCTCCCAATGTGTCAACTCGCCAACAAAAGCGGTTAACACAACTTTGGTCAACTTGCCACCCTCCTCATGCAATGAACTTCATTAACTTCACTCATGTAAGTGTCTCCAAGGCCTTTGAATGGGGTGATATCTCCAAGTTGGCAGCTATGTTTCTCATTCTTACTCTAGTTATCTCTTCCCAACTCTAATCTCCTCCCACCATGACTCTGAGCTGTAATTCCTTGTTCCTTGGTTCTCTGTCGGACAATCTCTCCCTAGCTTTTCTCCTGCCATCATCAGCATTAATGGATAATGGAGGCCATGCACAAGTAATTGCAGACTCAACTTTTTTTCTCTTCTTCGTCATGAACTTCACTTGCCCCTCAACTATAAATCTCCTTGGTCTTACCGGGTTTTTTCTTCCCCGGATATCAATTTTCGTGCAGCCGAAGGGGTGGTGGAGGTTGTGCGAATGTTGGTACCACTCGAGCTTGATTCTAAGTTGATTCCTCTAGTCATAGTTATCATCTTCATACTCTTGTAGAATTCCAAGCAGAAATCAACGCAGCTAAAGAAGAAGTACGCCATGAATGCCAAGGCATATTGGACTTTGAGGTGGTGGATGACATTGCAGCTTGGATCTCAAATACTAAGAATATGAAATACCATCAGAACCATTATTTACATATTGTTAATCTTAAATTATTGACATGTTAAATTACTATTGGGAAAGGTCTTGGTCGATGGAAGGGATGCCCGAGACAACCTCATGCACAAGTTGGCATAGTTGAAGTTGTTGATGAAATACATGGAAGGACATCAAGCATGCCTTGAAATGGGCTCGCCTCCTAACCCAACGGCGATTCCACACTACAGGGATGCAATCCACGCCATCAACCTTGACACCTCTCTGTCTTCATGATTCACGAGCTCTTCTCAATGGGACCTTTGTTCACTATATCTAGAATTTTGGCTTTTATCACCGGGGTTCTATATGTTGTCTTTTGCATTTATGGGATAACATTTTTCTTTCTTAAACCACTATTTCTATTTCTTGGCATATGTTTTCAAACTCTAGACTATGCTTCTAGCTTTATTTTGGTTGGTTTACCCTCATAGGGACAACTAATCTTTATGTTTGTTGGGCACTCCTTTTTGCAACCTATATATGGACTTTGAATGACCAATAGTTATTTTGTCTCTAGTCTAGTGTCCCATGTTACAAACCAAAGACAAATAACAAAACATGATGGTTGTGATTTTCTAAATTGGCAATAGAAATTTAACTTATCAAGAAACAACTCTTATGATATAATTCCACCACAATATTTTACTACTATTTTTAGTTTATTTTAAACTAAAGGATTCCATAACTAGGTAGACTTATACTTCCATGATATGAGGTTGATTCTGATTGCTACCACTATAACTACTAGGTGCCCATAACGACCACTACCACGGACATAAGTAAATCAAGGTATGAACCTACGAACTTTACTCAAGGAGTGTCTTAATAATACACCCTATCACCAATTGGTCGACACCCCAAGGGCTTGAACTTTCTATTAATATCAATATTTCACTATTATTACTAACAAAAAATATTTATGATATTTCATGATAAAAATCTTATTACCTAAAATTTAATATCACAAATTACTAAAA
This sequence comes from Pinus taeda, assembly GCA_000404065.3. Lineage (NCBI taxonomy): Eukaryota > Viridiplantae > Streptophyta > Pinopsida > Pinales > Pinaceae > Pinus > Pinus taeda. Next base: position 71,836 of record APFE030624823.1, on the reverse strand, counting down.
TAGTGTTTTTTATTATTAAAATAACATTTTTATGTTCAAGCAATGCCTAATGTGAACTTTTATGTCATATTATGTGAGTTAAGTAAGGGTGTCTCATGTCTCCTAATATTTTAAGTATATGCATTAACAAGTTAAAAAGTCATTTAGAAGAAGTGAGTTGTGTAATTATAACTCTAACTAATACAGCGATCATACCTATTATTGCCATCATACCTATTATTTATGTTGCTGACTTGTGGCAAAAAATCCTTAGATCTCAACAAAAAAAACTAAAAAATCTCAAAAAAAAAATTACTATAATATAGACATAAATATTAATATTGAAAAAAACAAAAATCATAATAACCAAATCTAAAAAACTAGTTATACTAACTTTTGTGTGAACCCAATAACTTAGACTACTCATGTTTAACACAACTTTATCTAAAACTATAACATTGAAAATTTGATAAATAGGAGCTTAAAATTTATTATCGATCAGAAATTGTAAATTAACAAAACACTGAAGTGTTAATAAAAAAACAAAAAACAAACTAAAACTCATATTTGCCATTATCACTTTTGATATTTTATAGAGTTATAAAATTTAGAATTATATCATCTTAAAAATCATAAAAAGCATTCAAACACATTTTAGAAGTTTATGGCTATTCGAATCCACTACCAAAAAAAAATGGTGTGCCTACTATGGAATTATGCATTCAATAACAATTATGAAAGCATTATATGATGTGAAATAAACTACTTGAATAACCATTATGAAATCATTATATGATGTGATATAAACTCCATATTGTTCAAAGGTGTATGACATTTTCGCTTTCACAGATAATGAGGTGAAGGGTATACAGGAGAGTTCTTTCAATCTTCTTTGATCAGATAGAATTAAGGAAGTTTCACGTCACTCATATGTCATCTTATTATGATCGTTCACCTTTAACTGACTCTCACTAAAAAAACCAAGAAAACTTCTAATCTTTTAAAAATGGTAATTTTATGGACAACATTCCTCTCGAGTAATATAAATCATGTAGGCTAATAGTGAAAATTAGTTGTTAGTAGTTTATGGATACTAATAGTGAAAATTAGTTGTTACTAGTTTATGGATATTAATAGTGAAAATTAGTTGTTAGTAGGTTATAAATATTAATAGTGAAAATAGTTGTTGTAGTTGTTATTATGAGTTTTTCTTTTATTTTTTCTTTTTTGTAAATTAGAGGAATTGACAATTAGGCATTTTATACTCATGTGACACAGTGTTGATTCCGACCATTATTACTATAATTTTTAGGTGAAATGCACTGCCCCATCACGCGGCCATGGGTTATACATTCCATGTACTCACATTTACTTTAATTTTCGCTCGTTTGCTAAATGAGTTCTCCCACGGAGACTTCAAACTATACTAAGTTATAATCATTTTACCATCATGGTTTTATAAAATGATATAGTATATTTGTTATCATGTATTCTTGGTATTTACTTTTGTGTGTGTTTGCGCGCACGTGTGTTTTTTTTCATATAACATACTTTGAAGGTAGTTTTAAATTTCAAATATATTCAATTAAAATTAAGGAAAGTGACAAAATAGTTGTTTACGAAGATGATTTGTGTGGTTTGATATTTATGACATAAGGATATATATGAAAAGATGTATGTTAACAAAACTTTCAATCTTACATGTTAATGGAATTTCCAACCTTACATGGATGAGATTGTTTTCTAAATTTTGATTTTTAATGCTAATATAGAACTACCAAATGATAAGAGGTGGTAGGTGAAGGAATCATTCTAGATCAAAGAGGAAATTAAGAAAATTGCTTTGAATCAAGTATGGGTAGAGCATCAAGCAACTATGTGGAGACATTAGCTCTATTCCAGGGGCTAAGGGTCATCAATAAAAGTTACATCAACAAACTTATTGTAATTGGGGATTCAATATTAATTATCAATTAGATGCTTAGGGCTTCCTCATTATGTGATGATTAGCTTGTAAGAACTATTAAGAAAATAAGAAAGGAAGTTGCTAGTTTTGAAAATGTTGAATACCTTCATTACCGACAAGAGCTCAACCAAAAATAAAACTATACAAGGTCATAATAAACTACGACATTTAAGAACAAAAATTAATCTTTCATTCTTCGTCAAACCTTATGTTGTAATCCAAAATCATGAATTGGACTTGCGTGAATTAAAAATGGCATATTAATCCACAAGGGTGGGTTAACAATGTAACACAATGACCAAGGAGCAATATATTTGTGGTACCTTCACACAATCAATGTTTAATGTGAGAATAGGCTCATTAATTTTTTTCAGCTTTGAATTTTATTACAAGTGGGACAATGGATTGGGTTTTAGGTTTGATCCGTGGGATTTTATTTGATTTCTAATCTTTTGGTACCTTGCTCTCTTCCATCTTGGTTCAAATTGGGGCTTGAAAATCATTATGATTCCCTTTTCTAGGTTTTTGTATTACCTTCATGGGAACCTAGATCTAGTTGGCATGGCACAATCTGGAAGTTCCATGGGTCTAGTTTGTTAAGCCTGTAATGCTCCCTCCCACTCCTAAGACATCCCAATACAAGTGGAAGATGTTACTCTTAATTAACCTAACCTCCATGGATTCCTTATGGAAATTTGGTTACAAAGATTTCCTTCCTTCTTAAAGTTGGCGGAATCAACTTTGGATGAAATCAACATGTCCATCTCATCAAGACATTTTTAGCAATATAAATTTTATCACGATCTGACTCCTAGATCAAAATTTATGGTCATTTGAACTCGACCCTCTTAAACCCCTTGCCACATCAACAAGTCACTTGCCATGTGGTACCCACATGGCACTGCCACCTCACATGAGGCCCATAGTGGCACTAGCCACATCATGGCATTACAACGTTTTTGTGCCACTACTCCAAGCTCTAGGAGTGTTCTGCTCCCAAACATCTGTGGCGTGACAAACACTTTAACGTTAAATGATGGGACAACTTCCATCATGTGGCTTCTGTCTCCTATTCAACATATGAAAATCATGCCCCGCCTATGAAATTCACTACAAGCATCTTCAGGGACCTGAGCTCCGACATAACGTGGCTCTATGAAATGTCAACACCACGTAGCACCCCCCATGCCAAGTCCCACCACTAACCACTTCCATATGTCACCTAGGTGCCAAGTTAGCACAAGCTTCCAGGTCATTTGCTTATGTTAACCTAATGATTTCATGATGACATCATCCTACCAAGTCACATGTCGCCACCATCCATAACCCTACGTGGCATCCACGTAGTCTCACCTACCTACGTGGCCTCTAACACCTCAGCTTAAGTTAAGGGTCCTATTGAGTCTCAAACCTCCATGCAAAACAATACCTTCTCAACTATATATAGAGAGGATGTCCTAGCATTCCCTCCATCAACAGTGTCTATGTGTCCACATTCATAGAAACATCTACCACACCTCTATGGCACAACGTGAATAAACCATGGTAGCTAACGGGGATTTTCCCATCACATAAGCTCATTAACTCCACACCCTTTACAAAATTCCCAATTTTTCTTTATCATTTCATCAAGCTCAATCAACCCAAACACAAGCTTGTCACCCTACAATGCAGCGCTTAGGAACTTAAGGATTTCAAGGATTTTCCCAAGCATCCTTAAAGGCTCTAGTGTTGCTCATAACATTGTTCCGTACATATATGAATCCTCCATTTCCACACTATCATTCAACATCGCCATGAACATAATACAATCCAATAAAGCTATGAACATGCATTTTTCTAGGCACAGAAACAAGCCAAGTCATGGTTAATATTGCTCTGCATTTTAAGCATAGTAACAACATTCCACACCCTAGGATGGGTGCAACACAATACCATAGCAACCCAATGATAAAACATGAAATGTAGCATAAAAATAGTCAAAGGTCTTAACCAGTAAATAACCTTGGCCATGCCAACAATGAAATCCACACATTATAATTTATCTCTGTAACAGAAAAGTATCAACAAACCCAGGGGCCTCCAAGCCCCTCAAACCATAAGAACAATCACATTAAGACAGCCAAGAATAACACAATTCTTACATAAACAATGTTAATACAACATTGTTATGGCCCATAACAACACCATTCAACATTTTTAATGCAACAGAAATACTGATGAATAAACTAATCTATATAGCTTAACGACTGGAAACTGAGTAATAGAATTCAACTCACCACCCAACCATAGGCCAACTGCACTGCTATATTTATTACAATTGGCCACCTTCAATACAGATTCAGAGTGTGAGGAGTAATTTCTTAAGGATATTTAAACCAATGTCAATTAATCTAATCACATAGGAATCCAAAAACCATGTCGTCTACACCTACTTAGTACATGATTATTTCCCACAGTGTCTCCACCTTTTCAACCAAGGATCTATAGCACACTAATCTCCATTTGCTAACCCTGCATATATCAAAACACACAGAGTCTTCCCTCTATTAACCAGGAATCTAGAGCACATTGTGTTCTACCTGGTCAACTCGAAGGATTCTATAATGCACAATGTCTCCACCTGATTCTTCTCTTCACCCACACTCCTCGGCGTGCTCCCACAGTTGTGCCAACGCTTGTGCCTAATTCTATTCTTCTACCCATGAGTTCACTTACAATTATCATATGCTTATCTCTACATACGCGCATCTATAGCACACAAGTCGTGCCCATGAATCATTGTTAATCACAACCACTCCTTTGTTGGAAAAGCAACTAGGTTCAGTTTTCATATTAATTTTTGTACTTGTATCACTTTGCATTATATATAAATATATATATATATATATATATATGAAACCATATAATATTAATATATATATATATAAGCATGGGTTTCATGCCCAAGTCTAGTTCAAGCATGTTCTTCATGCTTCTATGATTTGTTGAGTCAAAGAAGTCAAAGTCCTATTTGGACCTCTTGAAAAGAAAAGGAAAAAATGAATTTTTAATATGTAATTTTGGTCAAAAATACCTCTAGATGTCAAGTTGGCCCTGCCCCAAAGGACACTTTTGTTCAAACCCCTCTTGACAAGTATAAATAGAGGGAAGTTGGAGCTCATTTAGACATAAGAATTTCGATGGATTTGATCTAAAATTTTGCAGAATTATGGAGGGCCAAAGTTTGAATATGAAGAAAGGCTTTCTCTTGAAGTGAAGAGTTTAGAAGTTCTACCATATTACAACTTTTGTGAATTTATTGTGAAGAAGGAAGGTTTGACTTGGCATCTAGACGGATAGTTATGGGTCTTGGATATCTTTCTTTGATATGATTCTATAGGAAGGGAATATTATAGGTTTTCCCCTTTAGAGGGATTTTTCCCTAGCTTGGAGCCTATATCTTGTGTTCCATGTTTTCTTGTGATCTTCATGTTTATGTTTTATTAATTGTTTGATGAAGAACAACATAATTAAATAAATAGAAGCCAACAAATTTCACAATCAGTTATCAAAGAAAGGAAAATTTAATATAATCGTAAATCCTTCCCATTTTCCAACATGGTATCAGAGCTTTGGTTTGGTAAAAGGAGGCCTAGAGATCATGAATTTATATGGATTTTATATTACTATGAATTGAATAAAATTCTAGGCTCAAATTTAGTGTGGTTTTGAGACTCTAAAACTACTTTGTGATAGCTCATAACCCTACAACTCTGATGATCTTCTAAAGGACTTTGGATCTCTGATAAGATTGCTTTATAGACACCTATGATGCACAATTTTTTTGTACCTCAAACAGTTGAATCTCATGTATTAGTGTATGGTTAATGATACGAATGTGATTCTTAATATAACCATGCTTATGTATTTACAGTAGCTCATATACTGTGAATTGAAGAAGCCTGTACCATGGCTCATCACCTCAGTAGTATGTTTTCTCTCTGAAGCACAATTTTGAAGCTCGCATCAAGTGACCAATCACTAAGGTTTGTAGCTATAAGTAAGGATAGTGTGGATGAAATGGCTCTTTCTTACAATGGCATGCATGATTGTGCTAATGGGTTCACTCAATACCTATGATACAAATTCTTGTTTAAATAAGGACTCTCTCGCTTTGTTCCCAAGGCTCACTCTTATAATGGTTTTCTTATGTAATAGCGCACTGACACGCTAATATCTCACCCTTATGTACAAAGTGACTACGGTTGCTATACTTTGTTCTATACATGTTGTGACCACCATATTCATGATCTCATAGTGAACATAGTTTCACCTTAATATGCATACAGTATAGCCTCATTCTAGCATGTGATCACATGACAATTACAAAGGCTTGATTCTCGTGACTATACCATACACACTATGGTAGTTCGCATTACTCTAGCTCACAATAGCTTACTCACAATGAATAGCATCTCGTGATTATGATTTGACATGTATGACACAATAAGACAGTAATTATCTATGGCTCGCATCAAGAAAATTTCCATTACAAAGGTTTGTTATAAACTTTGTGATTCACTACGAAATTTGTCTTGGTTAAATCTTGATGCTCACTATGGAAATTGAATTTTAATTGTTGGCTACAGTTTATGATCTCACACATATTGTCACACTATTGCTATTAGTTATGGATTCACATGGATATCGCACTTGAAATATGGATTTGGCATTTGTAGCATGACTTTCAATATATGGATGAACTCCTACAGTGGATGGTCTCGCTCTTCAAATGAGGTAAACAACATATGGAAAAGACTCTTACACTACAATGTCAATAAAACACAATTGTGGAACTCGGAAAGTAGTGATCGTTGAAAAAATAAACAATAACTCATTATTCATGTATGGAAGTGATATTCTACAGAACCTTTGACATTCTGACAGTAGCCATTGATCAAAGAACCCATGATAGAGGAAAATGAAAGTATTTTTGATGACTTTAGTGATTGGGAATTGGACTAGGATGAGACTTATTAACTTCGGAGAAGTTCACATTGATTGTATTTTTCATGTAAATAAAATTCATTAATAGTCTTAAGAAGTCCAAATCTGAAGGCATCCCTGAAAATCCAAAGTTCGTGGAGCACAATAACATCCTTGGAACTTGACAAAGAAAATTTGTTGAAGTGACCAAGGTAAAAATTTGTAAGAGGACAAAGAGAAACTGGATGGACAAGTTAGAAGGAAAATTTGGGCACGTGGTTAGGAGCAGACTCTCTGCTATAAAGACCAAGGATATCTGGCCATTGTAGGAAGGTCAAAAGACCTGTTACGGAGGCTGAGAAGCCTAGTAGAATGCTAGTGCGAGGCCACATCCTCCAAAATCAATGAGATCAGGGTCCAAGGAGAATATTGTTGCTAGATTTTGGCTACCCAAGATTGGGTCAAGAACCTCAGTAAGAAGAGTGCTCGTATCCAAAGCAGTTTTGAGGCCTTGTGGGACACTTTCAAGGAGAAACTAATGCAAAGTAACGTGGTTTATTGGTTTTAACATAGTTACCGATCAAACGAGAACTATTACCTCAAAACAAGAACTCTAGCAAAAAAACCCCAAAAACCATGAAAAAACAGCCCAAAAACAAAAAGTGTTGATTTTGCATCATCATTTTTTTTCAAAGTAAATTTTCAATATATTTTTAAAATAAGAGTTAAAAACAATAAAAATTCATTTTGTTTGGTGCAAAGAACACCTTGAAATCGAAAAGTGTTGACGCTGGAATAATGTGTGTGTGTGTGTTTTTTTTTTTGGGGGGCTAAATTTTCAACCATTTTTTAGCAATGGCGTTAAAGATAAAATATCAATACTCCGAAAAACCTTAAAATTAAAACAATTTTCAAGCATGGCATTAAAGATAAACTATCATGTCTTTGAAAATCCTTAAAATTCAATCAATTTTCAATCATGATGTTAAAGATAAAATACTTATAATTGTTTTCGACCATATCATTAAAGATAAAATATCGTGATTTAGAAAAACCTTAAAATTTTGACAATTTTTCAACCATGGAATTAAAACCAAATATCACGACTGCAAAAACCTTAAGTTTTCAATATATTTCAACCATGACATTATCGAAAAATTATATGACTAAAAAATATTTAAAAATGAACACCTGAATAAAAGAGTCATTATACCAAGAGTACTTTTTTTTTAAATGTTAAAAGTGTAGCTATTTTAAAATCTTAACCTAAGACAAGTTGACACATTGCAACAAAAATTTAAAAATTAACCATCAAATTGACTTGTGGTGTAGGCGAACTCAACCTATCGCAATGAAATTGATACATTGTGGGGAAAACTTGTCCATTAAAAAGATAACTTTAAATCAACTATCGAATTGACACATAATTATGTCAGGTTGCTAGTTGATGATCCGCACGAACCCTACAAAAAAATAAAATAAAACAAAATAATAAATAAGTAGATAAATAAAGAAAAATTAAAAATACAAAACATAGTAAAAATTAAAAGTAAAACAAAAAAACAAAAGTTTTTTTTTTTGTTAAGCTTGGTAGATCCTCCTTTTTCATTAGTTTATGAAGCAAATTTACACCACATAGATTGGCTAGGTTGCCTCAACTTGCCCAGTGGGAAACCAAGTCTGTTGGCCACCTATCTGCATTGTATGCGATCTTGTAACGAAAGAGTTTCGGTCTTTCTATCCAAGCTATATAAGTCTCAGATTCATGTCCATACTCTAGATATCTACCTATACATATACTTGCATAAGGAAATGTAAAAATTATCTGCATATATAAACAAAACTAACAAGAGAGTTTTTCTAGTCATGCTGCTCAGCAGAAGCCGATTCCACTGTCGTTAGGTCTTTGGCGTTCGTTCCCGGTATTTCGGTCGGTTCCAAGATACAAGGGATGTGCCTTTCAATTCAGCCAAGTCTAACATCCTGTTTGTGCAGTTGAAACTGCACGTTCTAAAATTCTTGTTTATAATTTGGCATGCCTTGAACAGTGACAAGCATGCCCATCGAAATCTACTCCATAGCCTTACCCAACAGGCTTTTCATCAACTAGTATAAGTATAGGGTTTGTATGAATTGAGTGATCCTACCTTTAATGTTGCCAGGGTCCGGGGCAAGGGTCTTCCAGTCCTCCATTTTCATGTCTATCTTGCTTCCCTATTTAACTTCATCTTCTCATTCCTCTAGAATTTTACGGATACCTTCATTTGTGCCTTCACGGTATGCTTCTACTGCCTCACTGATAAGTCTTTGCACAGATGTCCTACCTCTGTGAGCCTTAGATGTGCTCAGGTTCGTGTCCCTTCTGTTCCCTTGGGCCCGTCTTCCACGACCACATACTTTCACAGGATGAGCCATGGTTGCGCTATCCCAACCCTATTCATTGAAACAATTTGTTAACCTGTGAGAGTTAAATGGAATATAACAGTAGTCTTGCCCCCAGGTGGTAGTATTACAACTTTCCAACCCGCCTTGTTCCTCCCCTTCCCCTTCAATTACAGTGTCGACCCACTTCCATCCCCAGTGGTACCCCTTCGCCACAAACACCTCCTCTCAGCCTCAAGCAGGTTAGCTTCCACTCTCCAATTACAAGTTGGTGAGCGTTGCCACATGCCCTCGTTCAGCCAACTAAGTCATGCATACCCTTTCCCCTCTGCCCAGGACGTAATCAGAGAGCCCAGCTCATTCATCCCTTCATCCCTGAGCCCCACGGCATCATCATTGCCTATCTGCCTGTCATAGCCAGCTCCGTTCTCTTGCCAGACTTCACGCCCATAATTCTCGACCTTTCCCCTTCTGTTGAGGTTTCTACCTATCTCCCAGAAGCTACACATGCCTATAAAGCAAGGGCCATCTCCCAGACTGCAAGTGGATTGGCAAACTCTACCCCCAAGGCATGTCTCTCTACTTATACCCACAGGACCCCTACGAGTTGCCCCACTCGACCCTTTTTTCAGTATTCCCAGGGTTCCCATGCGGGACAGAAGAATTTTGAAGCTAAGGGAAATGGATACAATACCAAATGAGTGCAAGAAACAAATGCAAGACCATGCAAATGCTACCAGCCTCCACCCCCAATTCTTCCAATGTTGTTCAATTTCGTAGTTTTCACCCATAATAATCCCCCTCTCCCTCAAGCGAAAACCAGAACATGTCAACATTGAGAGGGTTGAGAGATATCAGAGTACATACCCGTCAACCCTTGTAACCAGCCGATGTGCTTGGTGTTGTGGATGGCGTCGCAGAACCTGCCTGTTGCACTAGCCTCCTCGTCCACGAGCGCTCTAAACTACAACACCCAATTGCCTACCTTCATTGTTATTAATGCCATCACTAACATAACTCTCGTTGCCACCTTTCCCACCTTCCTTGTATGCCATCATGCAAAGGGCCACCGCACCCATCGCCTCGAGCGTGTGGGGGGTGGTGGTAATGTACTAGGGGGTACAGTCCATTAAACCTCTATTCGACTTCCCAACCACCGGCTCGCACCCCAATCAGGGTACAAAAACAAAAGGTTTTAAAAATAAAACTAATAAATAAAAGAATATATTAAAACATTAAAAAAAAAGATTAAAA
>APFE030624823.1:49098-60501 GCA_000404065.3 Pinus taeda | reverse complement strand
ATAAATTTATAAAAAATCTTAACCTCAAAATATTAATGTTATTATTTTTTTCAATTTTGTAAAAACAATTAAAATTTTGATTATAAAAAAACATTGCAAAAAAAACAAAAAACATATATTTTGAAATCCCTTAAAAAACAAACATCATAGAATGAAAAACAAGAAGAGGAATAAGATCACTTGAACAATTGTTAAATAATCAACATTTTAAAAAAAATTGTGCATACTTAGGACATCAGAAATTTAGTGTAAAAAATATGCCTTAAAAAAATAATGATTTTCAAAATTCACATGAAATTCACAAACATTTAAAAAAAATTATCCACACTCAATACATTAAAAAATTTAAAGTGTCAAAAATAAGCCCTCTAAAAAAGGGGTTGATGGTGCATCAACACTTTCCCAAATTAATATGAAAATTGCTAACATTTTAAAAGAAATGTTCATTAAAAAAAAAAAAAATGAAAGTGTTAAAAATATGCTCCAGAAAAAAAGGGGTTGATGTTGCATAAACACTTTTCAAAATCAACATGAAAGTCACTAACATTTAAAAAAATATGTTCATAAGAAAATTTAAAATGCTAAAATATGCTCCAAAACAAAAGGTGTATTCTGAATCACCACTTTTCAAAATTGAATAATTTTTTGCTACCTCGAAAGAACGGGCACTAGGTAATTTTCCTGTTTGATCGATAACTATGTTTTTTGTTATGAAGTAATGAGCACAGAAGTATAGAGCTCTATTTAGGGCAGTGTTCTAGCATGAACAGTCCCTAAAGTCTGTGATATGGATTTGCATAAAGAGGAAAGGTGGGGCTCCTTGGATAAGGTACTATCTCTACAACAAGATCATCAATCTAGAAATAAAGAGCGTGAAGGTTTGTATGGATAGCAGATCCAAGATATGGAAATTTTTTGAAGAAGAAGGATGAGCAAGAGCAAATATGTTGTGGACTATCATGAAGTGGAAATAAAATTGAGGTTTGCTCAAGATATGAATAATAGTGATTTGTAACCTTGCCAAAGGTTCATTCTGTGGTACGTAGACCTTAAGGGTATGCCCTATACATAGTACTATTATAGCTCAAGGATGGAAAAGATTGGAAGTCTACTCATAGATAATGAGTAGAAGTGTAATAAGGATCCCAGATCAGTCAAAATATTGACTATAAAGGGTAGATCCTTTAACCCTATATTTGTGGTTTAAGGGTCAAACCACTAGTGTGAAGGAAAAAATATTTGACAAAGCTGCTTTGAATGATAGAGACGGATTGGAAATGTCAACCAAGTTTTGTTCAATATTGACTAAACATTATATTGGATAACCTTGTACTATGATAATTAGTGAGTTGAAGGAACTGTGTGATGGATTATATTCAAGGCGGGAAGTAGTGTTGGACATAGTGAAGGATGCAGTGAAGGATCGTAGACTATTAGGAGGCATATTCAGAGCCCTGGTTCAAGAAATTGCAAGCTCAAAAAACTCAATGATAAGAGGGTTATTGAGGAACCTACAACAATTGCAGGTAGTTGATGTTAGGGAAGTATGATTACTTTCAACACAAGTTGAGTGTTGTTGGTGGAATCTACCTATTTGAGAGGAAGTGAGCATGGATTTCTCCTCTCGAGTTGAGAGGAAGTAAGGTTGGATATTGGTTCTCCTTATGTTAGGTATTTTGACGTATTAGGATAGATATATTAAGTCAAGTACATGGACATGGATAAGGAGAATGGTGGATTGGATAAGCATATTGAACAGACATTCTTGATTCATGTACTGTGATGGATTAGGATGGAGATCCTAAGTCAAGTACATGGACTAGGATAAAGAATGGTCCTATGGATTCACATTTCCTAGAGGGAAATTGTTCAATGGAGGACATCCTTTGGTTATTTGTTGTAGCCACTACAACACCACCCAAATTTTTAGGCATATCCAAAATTTTGGGTACCCCCCTTGCTCGCCCCATGCTACTAGGGTTTCGATAAGTCTTCAGTTGGTCACTCTCCCCGCAACCCTTTCTATTAAACCATGTTGATGCACCCACTTACAATTCATTCATTGCATCCACACATCATGATATATCATAGTTGTGAACCTAACGATTGCATTAGGGTCGAGAGGTTTGTTGTTGCAAGGAACGTTGAGAGTCCCATAACTTCGAAACCTATCCTCCTATAGTGTACATTGTCAATTGATGTAGGAATTGTGTATGGACATACAAGACTTCAAGTTGGTTTTCACTATGTTGTCCATGTTAGGGTTTGGGAGAAACCCTAGATTGTCAAAAGACGGATCCCCTCCTTGTTGTTACCAAATTCTCATGCTTCTAGGGGTGCATTCTCATTGGCATCACATGGCATCATGGTGAGTGTCATTTTAGAACATTTTTCCCCGGGTTTTTGGCAAATCATTCACCTCAGCATGTGCATTAGGGTTTGTGATAATTATGTATTCACCCTGCATCCTAGTAACCCTAAAGGTATGTTATTGTGGGCCCAACCCTATTTTAAATTAATCCTCACTCTCCAGGATACTTATCATCTTCACCCTTATCATCTCATCTTGCAGCGCGATTATATCAATAAGTGTTAGGGTTTCGTGGTAATACTTTTGTCGATGAATTTGCCTCACCATCACCCTCATCCCTTCCAAATTCATTAGGGCTTATGCATTGGTTTCCTCATCATGCGCATCCTTGAAAACCTAACTAGTTAGAATGAGAGTCATCTTTGTGTTCCAACCTTGCCTTTATTTCCCCATGTGTGCACTCCCATTAGCAGTGCATCCCACTGGCTTTGCCTCGTTACAGGGACCCCTTGACATGTTAACACCACCTTGGAAATTAGGTTAATGCATGCGTTCGGAAATATACAGACATTTGTAAAGGGACCGAGAAATGCACATATGGTGCACCATTGGCCATACTATGCATGTGCCCTGGTGCCTTCAATTGATTTAGGGTTTGAAATATTGTGGGGTTTTCCATATATTATAAAACCCTAAGTGGCTGTGACCAAGAATGTAAGTTTAGACCTAGAGATCTTAAGCTCCACTTTGGTCGGCGTTACTCAGCTTGCTCTCCACTAGTTTTCAATGGTTTTTCAGTTTCACCAGTCACGTCCTCTTTTCTATAAATATTCATATACATAAGTACTTTATTTTCAAGGGAAATTTTGTCCACGAAATCCTAGGCTATCAAAGTTATGCATTTAGGTTCACATATTGATCCTTCAAGTAAGCCTTTGAACACTTGAGTCATTTTTTACTTTACGAGTCATTTAAGGGCCTCTTTTGTAATGATTGTGAGATCTACGTGGATTGAGGCAAGTTAAATCTCACCTATTAAGGCTCTTGTGTTATATACTTAAGCTTACTTTTTGAATTCAATAGGACTGTTTTCCATTAAAGGGAGAATACAATGGACCCTTATGTTCTTACATATGCCATTGCAGGTCCCTCATGCAACCAATGGGAGTCAGGCCTTCAAGGGAACTCTAAGAACCTGAAACCACCATGTAGAAACCACATATCCCTCTCGCATACAACCCCATGAAAAGAGGACATGGTCGAACGTATACACGTATGAAGAAGCATACATATAACTAGGGCATCAAGATTATGCATCAACTAATTCTTCAAAGGAAAATGTGTAGTGTGTTGGAGCTCTACCTATATGTGCATGCCTCTTGATAACCATTGTTAATGAAATCCCTTTCTAAATGTCTTGGGAATATTGTAATGCATCTGCAACAAGGCGAAAAGGGAGACCACACCATTATTACAACACAAGGAGGCATACTACAGGAATAACCCATACTAATCGTTCACAACGTCGACACAACACCGCATGGTCTTCGTTGGACCACCAAAATGTTGATTCACCCTCAAATACACGAATGTCATTTTGTATGACTATGCAAATATTTGAATGTTATTGACACGTATTTGGAGCACGCCAATGCCTAGTTAACAAGACTTGAGACCGAAAGTGATGTAACAAAGGAAAATATGGCCAACACCTAAACCGTTAGGGGAAATACATATGTGTTGGAAGGCAAAGTCATAAATACATATGCATTGGAAAGAAGATCAGATTCGAATTCGAAAAACAATGAAAAATACCTTTTGAAATCGAACTACATCAAGTAACCCAACCGCACGCATGTTATGGTATATGATCCACAGTAAGCACTCATTATAAAGTCACGATGGCACCACCATGCATTGAGGAAAGTTTCCATGGGTATCGCAGTTATGTAGAAAGGATTGATGGGAATTGGGCACTAATAGTGTTTCTAGATTCAAATTAATAGGAGAGTGATGTCTTGGCATTATACAAATCTAAATCACAGAAGTGAGCTCCAGCAGACACATTCCAAACTTCAACACGACTATGTGACATTTGTTGAGTCACATATCCTCACCAGTTTCCAGGTCGCATGTGTGCCTAGCCACTAGAGTTGTGACCTCTGCGACTTTCAGCAGTAATTTTCTCCTGGTGGCACCATAGTTCGCAATCCCCTCTCAACAAGTTGCATTAGTGCATTTCTAACAAATTCATCGGGAGTGTGACTTACTTTGGAGGGAAACTATGCGAATTACCAAGGTCGCATCTCTAGATCGCATACGAATACCTGGAGGACGCAACCTACTCATGATGCAACTCTGTTGAGTATGATCTTCTCCAGATTGCATTCCCCAAACACATCCTCTACCTCAGTCACATCTCCTTAAGTTGACTCAGTCTCAATTTAGTGCCGATAAACAATCCAAGGGTGTGCCCTATTATATATTGCGACTGGGTGACCCCATAGGCTGATATCCCTCCCCAAGTCACATGGTCGCATTTTAATGCCCCGGGTAGGCTTACAAAAGTGTAACCTAACCAGCACGAGACTATGTGACCTCCAGAGAGTCGCAGTTCTGCCCAAGTTGCGTCATCGCATTCTTATACCTCAGAGAAAGCAGCCAAATTATGCGACTATGTTATAGTATGACTATATGATATATGTGAGTCACAAACTACCCACAGGTTGTTCTTTCTCTTGGAGGTTGTGATGTATTTATGGGTCATATTTTCATTAAGATTCTTTGAGTCGCACCTTTGAATGTGATTGGTCCAATTATTGTAACGATTCCATGTCCACTATGTTAATTCTTACATCCAGTATCACAACAATTTATTATGTAACCACTTCCTCATGATAGTTTGATAGGCAGATGTAGATTGCCTGTACTCCATAACTACTACTTCGACAAGAAACACAGCAATAACATTTGCAATATAGAAGTGTTTCAGATGAGCAGTCTTGGCTTAGAAATATATTGGGTAGGAGTTATTGTATTGTCTTAAATGTTGCTAGAATCCAGAGGAAACACAACATAAACCTTGTTAAGCTGCACACTATTTCTGGAAAAGGACTTTCTTAGCCCAAGTAGGCTCATAGTTTTAAATTGGAGATGTCCATAAATCTTGAGCATGGTAATGATGAATGCTTTATTTTATACTTTCATTTGAAGATGAAAATAACCTGGCGGTATGGACAAGACCCACTAGAAAATTTCAGCCACTAGCACCTATTGAGGCCTTATAATGATTAGGTTAGACTGCGGGATAATTACATCCTTATGCAGAATATCTCAGAGTATATTATCCCTGTGATAAGGTTTCAACTAGATATTCAACAATAGAAACACAAACAATATTAAATATCTTCAAGTAACAAAAGGAAGGAGGAGCCTAGTAGTGGAAAATCAACACCTCGTGATTGAAATATGGAAGGAGGTGATTGTTATGCATGTTGATCTATGCGAAGAAGCTAGGATTTCCCGTTGGACCTGTGTGACTTCCTAGGAATTATGTCAATATCAATGGCAGATTGTAGAGGAAAGCAAGAGCATGTGACCTAGATGAGGGGAGATAGGGTTTCCGCAGAACCCATGCAAATAAGGTTTCAACGAAGAACACAACAGCAAGTGGTGATTGGGTATAGGCAAGGCACAATGACAGGCACTCTGACAATTCATGTCTTCATGGTTTCACAACAATGTTAGCAACATGATCCAGTACTAAGGCTTCTCGGAACTTTCCTTTTCTGCTTACATCCTCTCTTCTATCAATATGTAAAGGTCCTCATCATGGTTCCAGTGGTTATGTCAAGCTCAATTGAGTATATACTAGGAAGTTGGCATGAGAGGGTAGTAAGGAAGCTCAAGAGTCATGAGGGAAGGTCAAAGGTCACAATAGGTGAACAGTCACTTGACCTCTATAAATGTGCCCTCTTGCCTCATTAAAAAGGTACTTTCATACTTGAGTTGAGGCTAGGATTAGATAGTTGATTTATGCTTGAGAGTTAGGGCCACTAGGCTCTTGACAGCTAATAGGGTGGATTTTAACTAGGGCTAGGGCTTTGGCATTGGGCAATGGTATGAGCATCCCATGTTCCACTATTGATTTTTGACCAATTTCATGATATGTATTTGAAGTTGCAGCAACATTAATAAGATGTTCTTTATCTTTGGCACAGATTCCCATGCTTTCTCATGGTGGTTGTATTAGTTGTTTGATACTTCACTATATTTCTATGTGCGCTTTCATATACGCAATATGTTATGGACTAGTACATAGTGGTTGCATGTATGTTGTGCTTTTGAATATGTGTTTACTTGTTCCTTGCTATGTCAGTGGCCTATTGTTAACTACCTTGCAATTAAATTCTGCCATGTTCATGTTTATTGTATGTCTGATTGGGCTTTAGCTCACTAATCCTTCTCATGGCATATCTCTTCTTATTAGCGTTGAGACTTTTTTGTACCTCATTCTAAAATTTTTCAATCTTGGGTTGATTTTGTTTCACTACTTGAGCATTTCATTCTTGTCCCACTCTGACATCTTTTCATTTCATAACCAAGAGCAAAAACATTCATAGTGCCAGTCGGGCCCACATACTGGATGGGGCTCCTATCCGAAATGATGTGAGGTCTAATTAGGACTTCACACCGGGGAGACCCCCTTAGTTGTTGGCGGTACATTTTGGCCCGTCAATCAATTGGAGCTAGAAGGAGGGCCTGATGAGAAACTAAGCCCTTGGAGGCTATAATTTAATCTCATATCGGTAAATGGATCCATTCCGAATTGTGCTCCCGAGGTGTTTTTCTGACTTGTCCATTTTTCAGTGTTCAGTCCCCGAGGAACAGCTCTATCACTTGTCTCGGTTAAAGTTTGATGGTGAGGATGTAAAATCCATAACCGAGCACATTTATGATTTCCTCGAGTTTTACAAATCTTATGAGATCAACGATGAAGAGTTTGCTTGTGTGCTCTTATCCCTCGCCCTTGAAGGTCGCGTCAAGCAATGGTGTCGCATGTTGCTAGCAACTTCCATTCATTCGTTCAAGCAACTCATAGGTAAGCTCCAACGAGCACTACATAGGTACAATTTTTAAGAGGTGTTGATGAGGATAATGAGCTTATGATGAAACCTAAGGAATCTTTAGAGGATTTTATTCTTAGTTTTGTACATCTTTCTCTTTAATTCCTGAAAGAGATGTTGACTACGTGTATTTGAGTGAAAATTTTCAACGGATGGTTATCGTTTCTTTGCAACATCTAAAATTCTAAACAGATCCCGATTCTCATGAATATCATGATAATTTGTAGATTACAAAGTGTCTAGATTTTACCCCTAATCTTGTTTTTCCTATCCCTCTGAATCATGACAACCTCAAGCCTCCAAGAAGGAGATTACTGCTTGTGGGATTTCTCATCCTCCTCCTGATTTCTTACATAATAAAATTTTAGTCATAATGGTTCAAATGATGAAAAGTGCTTTCTAGGAATCAAATCAAATGGTTTTGACTTTGAAACTCTCATACATCCTTTTCATCTTGAATCTGAAATTATGTTGATATAACATCCCTTCCTGTAGATGGAACCCAGATCAAGTCCATTGAACACATGTCTCACTCTAATCCCTCCCAGGACCATGACATGATGCAAATCCTTTTCTCCCTCTAGCTGACACTAATGTGCAGGATGTCATTCCTGGCCTAGTTGGTGCCCCTTCATCTAACCCTTTTCATATAGGGTACCCTGATTTGTTCCATGCATCTACCACACTAGCGATTTCTACCAATCACTCACATCTTTATATTTCTCGAGTTGATGGCAATCATGTACATGTGGATGATGTTTCATAGTCATAGTTTGAGGATATTGAATCTCGCATACCCGATCTCTTCCACCTACATTATTTAACATCTTGACCAGCTCAAGATGATTCTCTCATTAAGTCCTCTTCACTCTCAATATAAGAAGATCCTTATGTGCCAAATACCCAACCTGATCAAACTGGTGGCTTCGGTGATTGTCATTATATCGAAAATATATTCGCTCACATCTCTGGTAATTATCATTCGTATCCATCTATTGATCCTACGAAACCACCATAATTTGATGATTCACCTTTCAAATGTTTGTGGACTCATCAAGAAGATGAGGCACTTCAATTCCTGATGAGACCCCTAAACCAAGCCAAACTAGGGTTTCTAAATTAGGGTTTTGCACATCACACTCCTCATAGCATCATCTTGTCGAATACAAGCTCATCTTAGAAAGCCTCTTATTCATGTGATGTCTCTCTGAGCACACCTTTCCATCCCCTATCAGCTAATGTGCATCAACCTCTATACCCTAATTTGTTTTTTTGAAGGGAGTACTCTAGCCATTGTCTCAAATATTTTTTACTATTTCCGAGCCAGTAGATTTTGTTAACATATGCAATCAAATGATGTCTTACAATCTCCTATCTGGGAAGGTGCCAATCGCCTAGCCTCTCCCCTTCCTGAGACTCTTCCAGTTGATTTGGTTCATTTTGGAGAATGTAAAGAATCTGATCTGTTGAGCTACCAATCTATCAATGTTCAGACATCTAATCCAATCCACAGTGTTTTCACTAATAGTTGTCCTATCACGTCTATAAATCTTGTGAAGTTATTGATATTCGATGGCTTTCCACTTGAAGATTTAGAGATTTGTCAGAACGAAGAGGCACTTCAGCTTTCACTGATGGTTATGTCAGGTCCTCACACCCTTGACAAAATCTATGGAAAACTTCAAACTAAGGTTTCTGACCTTAGGGTTTCTATGGTTGAATCCTCAGGTATCTCAGTTACACCCAACAGAAGCCACTCTTTTCAGAGTCATCAAGTTGATCATCCTCTATATCATGATAAGGTTGTTGATTGGATTAAAGGGTCTTATCTAGTGAATTTCTCTGCTAGCAAGAAGCATCTTGCCTCACTTACATTGGATTTAGGGTTAAGAATGAATGGATGTATGTCCTGGCTAGATGATTATATGTCAAGTTTGTGACTCTGTTTACCAGGATTGGATTGTATTTTTCCTTGAATGATATTTTCTGGTACGTTTCCCTTAAAGTAGATGTGAATTTCTTGTCGTTGTGCATGTTTTACATGTAAGAATTTTAGTTTTTGCACAACTCCTTTTACATATTCTAATTTTTTTCATCTTTGTTTTTGCAAGTCGGGAACTTTTGCGGTGGTTGCATTGGAAGTTTGACTTCACATGACCTTATCTCCCCTCCAGTTAAATTAGGGTTTAGGGTTTAGACAAGTTAGATTTTAGTTTTTTCTTATTAGTTTACTGATTAGAATTTTATTTTTGATTTAAATTTGTCATGTTTCATTTTTCCTTACTGTAGGTAGTTTAGTTTCCTACATGTTTATTTTACACTCATGTCCTTGCATTTGTTTATTGTTACATGGCATTCGTGAAATCTCTGCATATGCATTGCATTGGTTTTTTAATTTCAATTAGCTGATCTCTTATGCATATAGCATTACATTGCATCACAAGCCTTATCTGTTGCATTACATCATACATCTTCCTTCTTACTTGGCATCCACTCACCTTTGACCTAGCCTAGCAATCCCCCCTATATTGCATACCCCTACTTGAGCCTTCATGAGCCTGAAGCTTTCGAACCTTTGGTACTATGAATACCTTTCTCACACCTTTTTGCGCATGCTAAAACCTTAAAGTGATTTCTTTGACCTCTCCGTACATGTTGAAAACCCTAGGAGAGTTTCCCTAATCACCTAACCCTAGAATTAAAACCATAGCCCTAATGATTGTGTGAAGTTGTGATGGTTATGCCAATGGGTAGCTTCCCTTGGAACCAGTCCTCAAATTTGCCTCCTGGATATCTCTCCTACGAGCCTAATTTATTAACAAGGAAGATAATAATAGATCGCTCATGGGGAACCCTAATCAGTTTGAATGACCAATACCCTTAACTTGAACCTTGTGCTCAGTGTGGTCTCAACTGTTTCAATGACTTGTGTTCTTTGTTCACTTATTAACTAGAAATGAGATGTGGAAGTTTGGCATGAAGGAAAACCTAAATCGGGATATCTCTTAGTTTCTGACAAACAAGAAACAACCTCTCTTACTCGTAAAATAAGTCGGGATCCCTCACCCTCCCCGGTGCAAGCAACGCCCAATAATAAGTGCAAATGCACACATAAAAGAAAATGAAGTTAAATAAAGGGTAAAGGATCGAGAAAGGATTAATGCGATGAGAGGTAATGCAACAACTCTGTCGGGGTATTGACCAGGCTCACTTCCAACGGAGCAACATTTGACACATCCCCTGATGATGGACTCACTTGGTAGTCCGAAACATTGGGTTCACTAAAACTCTATAACAGGTCATTCCTCCTATCTAAAAACTATCCTCACCTGTATGGATTCATTATTTAACAACATCAAATCCTACCATGGAAGGGATATGATGGACAGCGCATCAGAATTCAAGAAATTAAGATTATCCAGAGCTAAACTCAATTTCCTATATATATAGCCTAAATCTAGCTCCTGGATATATCATTAAGATCTGAAGAATATCTATTGACGTATCCCCTGATGATGGACTCACTTGATAGTCCGAAACGTTGGGTTCACTAAAACTCTATAACAGGTCATTCCTCCTATCTAAAAAATATCCTCACCTGTATGGATTCATTATTTAACAACATTAAATCATACCATGGAAGGGATATGATGGACAATGCATCATAATTCGAGAAATTAAGATTATCCATAGCTAAACTCAATTTCCTATATATATAACCTAAATCTAGCTCCTGGATACATCATTAAGATCTAAAGAATATCTATTGACGCATCCCCTGATGATGGACTCACTTGGTAGTCCAAAACGTTGGGTTCACTCAAACTCTATAACAGGTCATTCCTCCTATCTAAAAACTATCCTCACTATATGGATTCATTATTTAACAAGATCAAATCTTACCATGGAAGGGATATGATGGACAGCGCATCAGAATTCGAGAAATTAAGATTATCCAGAGCTAAA
>APFE030624823.1:0-49080 GCA_000404065.3 Pinus taeda | reverse complement strand
TGCAGGTAGTTGATGTTAGGGAAGTATGATTACTTTCAACACAAGTTGAGTGTTGTTGGTGGAATCTACCTATTTGAGAGGAAGTGAGCATGGATTTCTCCTCTCGAGTTGAGAGGAAGTAAGGTTGGATATTGGTTCTCCTTATGTTAGGTATTTTGACGTATTAGGATAGATATATTAAGTCAAGTACATGGACATGGATAAGGAGAATGGTGGATTGGATAAGCATATTGAACAGACATTCTTGATTCATGTACTGTGATGGATTAGGATGGAGATCCTAAGTCAAGTACATGGACTAGGATAAAGAATGGTCCTATGGATTCACATTTCCTAGAGGGAAATTGTTCAATGGAGGACATCCTTTGGTTATTTGTTGTAGCCACTACAACACCACCCAAATTTTTAGGCATATCCAAAATTTTGGGTACCCCCCTTGCTCGCCCCATGCTACTAGGGTTTCGATAAGTCTTCAGTTGGTCACTCTCCCCGCAACCCTTTCTATTAAACCATGTTGATGCACCCACTTACAATTCATTCATTGCATCCACACATCATGATATATCATAGTTGTGAACCTAACGATTGCATTAGGGTCGAGAGGTTTGTTGTTGCAAGGAACGTTGAGAGTCCCATAACTTCGAAACCTATCCTCCTATAGTGTACATTGTCAATTGATGTAGGAATTGTGTATGGACATACAAGACTTCAAGTTGGTTTTCACTATGTTGTCCATGTTAGGGTTTGGGAGAAACCCTAGATTGTCAAAAGACGGATCCCCTCCTTGTTGTTACCAAATTCTCATGCTTCTAGGGGTGCATTCTCATTGGCATCACATGGCATCATGGTGAGTGTCATTTTAGAACATTTTTCCCCGGGTTTTTGGCAAATCATTCACCTCAGCATGTGCATTAGGGTTTGTGATAATTATGTATTCACCCTGCATCCTAGTAACCCTAAAGGTATGTTATTGTGGGCCCAACCCTATTTTAAATTAATCCTCACTCTCCAGGATACTTATCATCTTCACCCTTATCATCTCATCTTGCAGCGCGATTATATCAATAAGTGTTAGGGTTTCGTGGTAATACTTTTGTCGATGAATTTGCCTCACCATCACCCTCATCCCTTCCAAATTCATTAGGGCTTATGCATTGGTTTCCTCATCATGCGCATCCTTGAAAACCTAACTAGTTAGAATGAGAGTCATCTTTGTGTTCCAACCTTGCCTTTATTTCCCCATGTGTGCACTCCCATTAGCAGTGCATCCCACTGGCTTTGCCTCGTTACAGGGACCCCTTGACATGTTAACACCACCTTGGAAATTAGGTTAATGCATGCGTTCGGAAATATACAGACATTTGTAAAGGGACCGAGAAATGCACATATGGTGCACCATTGGCCATACTATGCATGTGCCCTGGTGCCTTCAATTGATTTAGGGTTTGAAATATTGTGGGGTTTTCCATATATTATAAAACCCTAAGTGGCTGTGACCAAGAATGTAAGTTTAGACCTAGAGATCTTAAGCTCCACTTTGGTCGGCGTTACTCAGCTTGCTCTCCACTAGTTTTCAATGGTTTTTCAGTTTCACCAGTCACGTCCTCTTTTCTATAAATATTCATATACATAAGTACTTTATTTTCAAGGGAAATTTTGTCCACGAAATCCTAGGCTATCAAAGTTATGCATTTAGGTTCACATATTGATCCTTCAAGTAAGCCTTTGAACACTTGAGTCATTTTTTACTTTACGAGTCATTTAAGGGCCTCTTTTGTAATGATTGTGAGATCTACGTGGATTGAGGCAAGTTAAATCTCACCTATTAAGGCTCTTGTGTTATATACTTAAGCTTACTTTTTGAATTCAATAGGACTGTTTTCCATTAAAGGGAGAATACAATGGACCCTTATGTTCTTACATATGCCATTGCAGGTCCCTCATGCAACCAATGGGAGTCAGGCCTTCAAGGGAACTCTAAGAACCTGAAACCACCATGTAGAAACCACATATCCCTCTCGCATACAACCCCATGAAAAGAGGACATGGTCGAACGTATACACGTATGAAGAAGCATACATATAACTAGGGCATCAAGATTATGCATCAACTAATTCTTCAAAGGAAAATGTGTAGTGTGTTGGAGCTCTACCTATATGTGCATGCCTCTTGATAACCATTGTTAATGAAATCCCTTTCTAAATGTCTTGGGAATATTGTAATGCATCTGCAACAAGGCGAAAAGGGAGACCACACCATTATTACAACACAAGGAGGCATACTACAGGAATAACCCATACTAATCGTTCACAACGTCGACACAACACCGCATGGTCTTCGTTGGACCACCAAAATGTTGATTCACCCTCAAATACACGAATGTCATTTTGTATGACTATGCAAATATTTGAATGTTATTGACACGTATTTGGAGCACGCCAATGCCTAGTTAACAAGACTTGAGACCGAAAGTGATGTAACAAAGGAAAATATGGCCAACACCTAAACCGTTAGGGGAAATACATATGTGTTGGAAGGCAAAGTCATAAATACATATGCATTGGAAAGAAGATCAGATTCGAATTCGAAAAACAATGAAAAATACCTTTTGAAATCGAACTACATCAAGTAACCCAACCGCACGCATGTTATGGTATATGATCCACAGTAAGCACTCATTATAAAGTCACGATGGCACCACCATGCATTGAGGAAAGTTTCCATGGGTATCGCAGTTATGTAGAAAGGATTGATGGGAATTGGGCACTAATAGTGTTTCTAGATTCAAATTAATAGGAGAGTGATGTCTTGGCATTATACAAATCTAAATCACAGAAGTGAGCTCCAGCAGACACATTCCAAACTTCAACACGACTATGTGACATTTGTTGAGTCACATATCCTCACCAGTTTCCAGGTCGCATGTGTGCCTAGCCACTAGAGTTGTGACCTCTGCGACTTTCAGCAGTAATTTTCTCCTGGTGGCACCATAGTTCGCAATCCCCTCTCAACAAGTTGCATTAGTGCATTTCTAACAAATTCATCGGGAGTGTGACTTACTTTGGAGGGAAACTATGCGAATTACCAAGGTCGCATCTCTAGATCGCATACGAATACCTGGAGGACGCAACCTACTCATGATGCAACTCTGTTGAGTATGATCTTCTCCAGATTGCATTCCCCAAACACATCCTCTACCTCAGTCACATCTCCTTAAGTTGACTCAGTCTCAATTTAGTGCCGATAAACAATCCAAGGGTGTGCCCTATTATATATTGCGACTGGGTGACCCCATAGGCTGATATCCCTCCCCAAGTCACATGGTCGCATTTTAATGCCCCGGGTAGGCTTACAAAAGTGTAACCTAACCAGCACGAGACTATGTGACCTCCAGAGAGTCGCAGTTCTGCCCAAGTTGCGTCATCGCATTCTTATACCTCAGAGAAAGCAGCCAAATTATGCGACTATGTTATAGTATGACTATATGATATATGTGAGTCACAAACTACCCACAGGTTGTTCTTTCTCTTGGAGGTTGTGATGTATTTATGGGTCATATTTTCATTAAGATTCTTTGAGTCGCACCTTTGAATGTGATTGGTCCAATTATTGTAACGATTCCATGTCCACTATGTTAATTCTTACATCCAGTATCACAACAATTTATTATGTAACCACTTCCTCATGATAGTTTGATAGGCAGATGTAGATTGCCTGTACTCCATAACTACTACTTCGACAAGAAACACAGCAATAACATTTGCAATATAGAAGTGTTTCAGATGAGCAGTCTTGGCTTAGAAATATATTGGGTAGGAGTTATTGTATTGTCTTAAATGTTGCTAGAATCCAGAGGAAACACAACATAAACCTTGTTAAGCTGCACACTATTTCTGGAAAAGGACTTTCTTAGCCCAAGTAGGCTCATAGTTTTAAATTGGAGATGTCCATAAATCTTGAGCATGGTAATGATGAATGCTTTATTTTATACTTTCATTTGAAGATGAAAATAACCTGGCGGTATGGACAAGACCCACTAGAAAATTTCAGCCACTAGCACCTATTGAGGCCTTATAATGATTAGGTTAGACTGCGGGATAATTACATCCTTATGCAGAATATCTCAGAGTATATTATCCCTGTGATAAGGTTTCAACTAGATATTCAACAATAGAAACACAAACAATATTAAATATCTTC
Organism: Pinus taeda; assembly: GCA_000404065.3. Lineage (NCBI taxonomy): Eukaryota > Viridiplantae > Streptophyta > Pinopsida > Pinales > Pinaceae > Pinus > Pinus taeda. The sequence continues at coordinate 44,880 of APFE030624823.1, read as the reverse complement.
AAGTAACAAAAGGAAGGAGGAGCCTAGTAGTGGAAAATCAACACCTCGTGATTGAAATATGGAAGGAGGTGATTGTTATGCATGTTGATCTATGCGAAGAAGCTAGGATTTCCCGTTGGACCTGTGTGACTTCCTAGGAATTATGTCAATATCAATGGCAGATTGTAGAGGAAAGCAAGAGCATGTGACCTAGATGAGGGGAGATAGGGTTTCCGCAGAACCCATGCAAATAAGGTTTCAACGAAGAACACAACAGCAAGTGGTGATTGGGTATAGGCAAGGCACAATGACAGGCACTCTGACAATTCATGTCTTCATGGTTTCACAACAATGTTAGCAACATGATCCAGTACTAAGGCTTCTCGGAACTTTCCTTTTCTGCTTACATCCTCTCTTCTATCAATATGTAAAGGTCCTCATCATGGTTCCAGTGGTTATGTCAAGCTCAATTGAGTATATACTAGGAAGTTGGCATGAGAGGGTAGTAAGGAAGCTCAAGAGTCATGAGGGAAGGTCAAAGGTCACAATAGGTGAACAGTCACTTGACCTCTATAAATGTGCCCTCTTGCCTCATTAAAAAGGTACTTTCATACTTGAGTTGAGGCTAGGATTAGATAGTTGATTTATGCTTGAGAGTTAGGGCCACTAGGCTCTTGACAGCTAATAGGGTGGATTTTAACTAGGGCTAGGGCTTTGGCATTGGGCAATGGTATGAGCATCCCATGTTCCACTATTGATTTTTGACCAATTTCATGATATGTATTTGAAGTTGCAGCAACATTAATAAGATGTTCTTTATCTTTGGCACAGATTCCCATGCTTTCTCATGGTGGTTGTATTAGTTGTTTGATACTTCACTATATTTCTATGTGCGCTTTCATATACGCAATATGTTATGGACTAGTACATAGTGGTTGCATGTATGTTGTGCTTTTGAATATGTGTTTACTTGTTCCTTGCTATGTCAGTGGCCTATTGTTAACTACCTTGCAATTAAATTCTGCCATGTTCATGTTTATTGTATGTCTGATTGGGCTTTAGCTCACTAATCCTTCTCATGGCATATCTCTTCTTATTAGCGTTGAGACTTTTTTGTACCTCATTCTAAAATTTTTCAATCTTGGGTTGATTTTGTTTCACTACTTGAGCATTTCATTCTTGTCCCACTCTGACATCTTTTCATTTCATAACCAAGAGCAAAAACATTCATAGTGCCAGTCGGGCCCACATACTGGATGGGGCTCCTATCCGAAATGATGTGAGGTCTAATTAGGACTTCACACCGGGGAGACCCCCTTAGTTGTTGGCGGTACATTTTGGCCCGTCAATCAATTGGAGCTAGAAGGAGGGCCTGATGAGAAACTAAGCCCTTGGAGGCTATAATTTAATCTCATATCGGTAAATGGATCCATTCCGAATTGTGCTCCCGAGGTGTTTTTCTGACTTGTCCATTTTTCAGTGTTCAGTCCCCGAGGAACAGCTCTATCACTTGTCTCGGTTAAAGTTTGATGGTGAGGATGTAAAATCCATAACCGAGCACATTTATGATTTCCTCGAGTTTTACAAATCTTATGAGATCAACGATGAAGAGTTTGCTTGTGTGCTCTTATCCCTCGCCCTTGAAGGTCGCGTCAAGCAATGGTGTCGCATGTTGCTAGCAACTTCCATTCATTCGTTCAAGCAACTCATAGGTAAGCTCCAACGAGCACTACATAGGTACAATTTTTAAGAGGTGTTGATGAGGATAATGAGCTTATGATGAAACCTAAGGAATCTTTAGAGGATTTTATTCTTAGTTTTGTACATCTTTCTCTTTAATTCCTGAAAGAGATGTTGACTACGTGTATTTGAGTGAAAATTTTCAACGGATGGTTATCGTTTCTTTGCAACATCTAAAATTCTAAACAGATCCCGATTCTCATGAATATCATGATAATTTGTAGATTACAAAGTGTCTAGATTTTACCCCTAATCTTGTTTTTCCTATCCCTCTGAATCATGACAACCTCAAGCCTCCAAGAAGGAGATTACTGCTTGTGGGATTTCTCATCCTCCTCCTGATTTCTTACATAATAAAATTTTAGTCATAATGGTTCAAATGATGAAAAGTGCTTTCTAGGAATCAAATCAAATGGTTTTGACTTTGAAACTCTCATACATCCTTTTCATCTTGAATCTGAAATTATGTTGATATAACATCCCTTCCTGTAGATGGAACCCAGATCAAGTCCATTGAACACATGTCTCACTCTAATCCCTCCCAGGACCATGACATGATGCAAATCCTTTTCTCCCTCTAGCTGACACTAATGTGCAGGATGTCATTCCTGGCCTAGTTGGTGCCCCTTCATCTAACCCTTTTCATATAGGGTACCCTGATTTGTTCCATGCATCTACCACACTAGCGATTTCTACCAATCACTCACATCTTTATATTTCTCGAGTTGATGGCAATCATGTACATGTGGATGATGTTTCATAGTCATAGTTTGAGGATATTGAATCTCGCATACCCGATCTCTTCCACCTACATTATTTAACATCTTGACCAGCTCAAGATGATTCTCTCATTAAGTCCTCTTCACTCTCAATATAAGAAGATCCTTATGTGCCAAATACCCAACCTGATCAAACTGGTGGCTTCGGTGATTGTCATTATATCGAAAATATATTCGCTCACATCTCTGGTAATTATCATTCGTATCCATCTATTGATCCTACGAAACCACCATAATTTGATGATTCACCTTTCAAATGTTTGTGGACTCATCAAGAAGATGAGGCACTTCAATTCCTGATGAGACCCCTAAACCAAGCCAAACTAGGGTTTCTAAATTAGGGTTTTGCACATCACACTCCTCATAGCATCATCTTGTCGAATACAAGCTCATCTTAGAAAGCCTCTTATTCATGTGATGTCTCTCTGAGCACACCTTTCCATCCCCTATCAGCTAATGTGCATCAACCTCTATACCCTAATTTGTTTTTTTGAAGGGAGTACTCTAGCCATTGTCTCAAATATTTTTTACTATTTCCGAGCCAGTAGATTTTGTTAACATATGCAATCAAATGATGTCTTACAATCTCCTATCTGGGAAGGTGCCAATCGCCTAGCCTCTCCCCTTCCTGAGACTCTTCCAGTTGATTTGGTTCATTTTGGAGAATGTAAAGAATCTGATCTGTTGAGCTACCAATCTATCAATGTTCAGACATCTAATCCAATCCACAGTGTTTTCACTAATAGTTGTCCTATCACGTCTATAAATCTTGTGAAGTTATTGATATTCGATGGCTTTCCACTTGAAGATTTAGAGATTTGTCAGAACGAAGAGGCACTTCAGCTTTCACTGATGGTTATGTCAGGTCCTCACACCCTTGACAAAATCTATGGAAAACTTCAAACTAAGGTTTCTGACCTTAGGGTTTCTATGGTTGAATCCTCAGGTATCTCAGTTACACCCAACAGAAGCCACTCTTTTCAGAGTCATCAAGTTGATCATCCTCTATATCATGATAAGGTTGTTGATTGGATTAAAGGGTCTTATCTAGTGAATTTCTCTGCTAGCAAGAAGCATCTTGCCTCACTTACATTGGATTTAGGGTTAAGAATGAATGGATGTATGTCCTGGCTAGATGATTATATGTCAAGTTTGTGACTCTGTTTACCAGGATTGGATTGTATTTTTCCTTGAATGATATTTTCTGGTACGTTTCCCTTAAAGTAGATGTGAATTTCTTGTCGTTGTGCATGTTTTACATGTAAGAATTTTAGTTTTTGCACAACTCCTTTTACATATTCTAATTTTTTTCATCTTTGTTTTTGCAAGTCGGGAACTTTTGCGGTGGTTGCATTGGAAGTTTGACTTCACATGACCTTATCTCCCCTCCAGTTAAATTAGGGTTTAGGGTTTAGACAAGTTAGATTTTAGTTTTTTCTTATTAGTTTACTGATTAGAATTTTATTTTTGATTTAAATTTGTCATGTTTCATTTTTCCTTACTGTAGGTAGTTTAGTTTCCTACATGTTTATTTTACACTCATGTCCTTGCATTTGTTTATTGTTACATGGCATTCGTGAAATCTCTGCATATGCATTGCATTGGTTTTTTAATTTCAATTAGCTGATCTCTTATGCATATAGCATTACATTGCATCACAAGCCTTATCTGTTGCATTACATCATACATCTTCCTTCTTACTTGGCATCCACTCACCTTTGACCTAGCCTAGCAATCCCCCCTATATTGCATACCCCTACTTGAGCCTTCATGAGCCTGAAGCTTTCGAACCTTTGGTACTATGAATACCTTTCTCACACCTTTTTGCGCATGCTAAAACCTTAAAGTGATTTCTTTGACCTCTCCGTACATGTTGAAAACCCTAGGAGAGTTTCCCTAATCACCTAACCCTAGAATTAAAACCATAGCCCTAATGATTGTGTGAAGTTGTGATGGTTATGCCAATGGGTAGCTTCCCTTGGAACCAGTCCTCAAATTTGCCTCCTGGATATCTCTCCTACGAGCCTAATTTATTAACAAGGAAGATAATAATAGATCGCTCATGGGGAACCCTAATCAGTTTGAATGACCAATACCCTTAACTTGAACCTTGTGCTCAGTGTGGTCTCAACTGTTTCAATGACTTGTGTTCTTTGTTCACTTATTAACTAGAAATGAGATGTGGAAGTTTGGCATGAAGGAAAACCTAAATCGGGATATCTCTTAGTTTCTGACAAACAAGAAACAACCTCTCTTACTCGTAAAATAAGTCGGGATCCCTCACCCTCCCCGGTGCAAGCAACGCCCAATAATAAGTGCAAATGCACACATAAAAGAAAATGAAGTTAAATAAAGGGTAAAGGATCGAGAAAGGATTAATGCGATGAGAGGTAATGCAACAACTCTGTCGGGGTATTGACCAGGCTCACTTCCAACGGAGCAACATTTGACACATCCCCTGATGATGGACTCACTTGGTAGTCCGAAACATTGGGTTCACTAAAACTCTATAACAGGTCATTCCTCCTATCTAAAAACTATCCTCACCTGTATGGATTCATTATTTAACAACATCAAATCCTACCATGGAAGGGATATGATGGACAGCGCATCAGAATTCAAGAAATTAAGATTATCCAGAGCTAAACTCAATTTCCTATATATATAGCCTAAATCTAGCTCCTGGATATATCATTAAGATCTGAAGAATATCTATTGACGTATCCCCTGATGATGGACTCACTTGATAGTCCGAAACGTTGGGTTCACTAAAACTCTATAACAGGTCATTCCTCCTATCTAAAAAATATCCTCACCTGTATGGATTCATTATTTAACAACATTAAATCATACCATGGAAGGGATATGATGGACAATGCATCATAATTCGAGAAATTAAGATTATCCATAGCTAAACTCAATTTCCTATATATATAACCTAAATCTAGCTCCTGGATACATCATTAAGATCTAAAGAATATCTATTGACGCATCCCCTGATGATGGACTCACTTGGTAGTCCAAAACGTTGGGTTCACTCAAACTCTATAACAGGTCATTCCTCCTATCTAAAAACTATCCTCACTATATGGATTCATTATTTAACAAGATCAAATCTTACCATGGAAGGGATATGATGGACAGCGCATCAGAATTCGAGAAATTAAGATTATCCAGAGCTAAACTCTATTTCCTATATATTATATATATATATATATATTATATATATATATATATATATAACCTAAATCTAGCTCTGGATACATCATTAAGATCTGAAGAATATCTAGTGACGCATCCCCTGATGATGAACTCACTTGGTAGTCTGAAACGTTGGGTTCACTAAAACTCTATAACAGGTCATTCCTCCTATCTAAAAACTATCCTCACCTATATGGATTCATTATTTAACAACATCAAATCCTACCATGGAAGGGATATGATGGACAACGCATCAGAATTCGAGAAATTAAGATTATCCAGAGCTAAACTCAATTTCCTATATATATATAACCTAAATCTAGCTCCTGGATACATCATTAAGATCTGAAGAATATCTATTGACGCATCCCCTAATGATGGACTCACTTGGTAGTCCGAAACGTTGGGTTCCCTAAAACTCTATAACAAGTCATTCCTCCTATCTAAAAACTTGAATAATATTTAACATCTTCAAGTAATAAAAGGAAGGAGGAGCCTAGAAGTGGCATATAAACACCTCATGATTGAAATATGGAAGGAGGTGATTGTTATGCATGCCGATCTATGCAAAGAAGCTAGGATTTCCCATTGGACCTGTGTGACTTCCTAGGCATTATGTCAGTAGAGGAAAGCAAGAGCATGTGACCTAGATCAGGGGAGATAGAGTTTCCGCGGAATCCAGGAAAATAGGGTTTCAACGAATAACACAACAGCAAGAGGTGATTCGATGTAGGCAAGGCACAATGACAGGCACTCTGACAATTCATGTCTTCATGGTTTCACAACAATGTCAGCAACGAGATCCAACACTAGGGTTTCTCAAAACTTTCCTTTTCTCCTTACATCCTCTCTTTTATCAATATGTAAAGGTTCTCATCATGGTATCAATCGTTATGTCAAGCTGAATTGAGCATATACTAGGCAGTTGGCATGAGAGGGTAGTAAGGAAGCTCAAGAGTCATGAGGGTAGCTGAAAGGGCATGAGGGAAGGTCAAAGGTCACAATAGGTGAACGGTCATGTAACCTCTATAAATGTGCCCTCCTATCTCATTAACAAGGTACTTTGGCACTTGAGTTGATGCTAGGATTAGATAGTTGATTTATGCTTGAGAGATAGGGCCACTCAGCGCTTGGCAGCTAGTAGAGTGGATTTGCAATGGGGCTAGGGTTTTGGCATTGGGCAATGGTATGAGTAGCCCATGTTCCACTATTGGGTTTTGACCAATTGCATGATATGTATTTGAATTTTTAGTGACATTTAATATGTTCTTTATCTTTGGCACTAATTCCCATGCTTTTTCATGCTAGTTGTATTAGCTGTCTAATACTTCACTATATTTCTATGTGCGCTTTCATATACGCAATATGTTATGGACTGGTACATAATGGTTGCATGTATGTTGTGCTTTCGAGTATGTGTTTACTTGGTCTTTTCCATGTCAATGGCCTATTTTGATCTACTTTGCAATTAACTTCTAACATGTTCCTATTTATTGTATGTCTAATTGGGTTTTAGCTCACTAACCCCTCTCATGGCATATCTCTTCTTATTGGCGCTGAGACTTGTTTGTACCTCTTTTTGCAATTTGTCAATCTTGGGTAGATTTTGTTTCACTGCCTTAGCATTTCATTATTGTCCCACTCTGACACCTTCCCTTTGATAACCAAGAGCAGAAACATTCATAGTGGCAGTCAGGCCCACATACCGAATGGGGTTTCTATCCCAAACGGTGTGAGGTCTAATTTGGACTTCACATTGGGGAGACCCCCTTAGTTGTTGGCAGTACTTTTCGACCCGTCAACAGTATCCTAGGTGGATTATTACCTTGGTGAAGCAATGTGGTGTCCCATGGAATGCCTCCCAGCATTATGCTATGATCTTGTGGAGAGATAGAGTGTACATGTTAAGGCCTTGGTAATGTGAAAATGTTGGCTATGATGATACTATCATCATTTATGCTTATCTATTTGGATCCCTTCTTATGGGAATATTTCAACTTAAGCTATACCTGAGTCATTATGAATAGCTCCCTAATTAAGAGGGGAGTGTTGGGAAAGTAACTATGTTTAGTTTTCACATTTATTTTTATACTTGTATCAACTTTTGTATATATATATATACTAAAAAAAATAACCATGGGTTTCGTGCTCAAGTATAGGTGAAGCATGTTCTTCGTGCTTCTAGGATTTTTTCAGTCAAAGAGGTCAAAGTCCTATTTGGACCTCTCAAAAAGAAAAAGGAAAAATGAATTTTTAATATGTAATTTTGGTCAAAAATGTCTCTAGATGTCAATTCGGTCTACATGCCAAATTGGCCCTACCCCATAGGACACATATGTTCAAAACCCTCTGGACAAGTATAAATAGAGGGAATTTGGAGCTCATTTGGACACAATAATTTCGTTGAATTTGATCTGAAATTTTGCAGAAGTATGGACGGCCAAAGTTTGAAGATGAAGAAACGTTTTCTCTTCAAGTGAAGAGTATAAAAATTATGCCTTATTAAAACTCTTGTTGGAGATATTTTGTTGGTCTCTTGTTGATGGATTTGTTGTGAAGAAGGAAGGTTTGACTTGGCATCTAGAGGGTTGGTTATGGGTTTTGGATATCTCACTTTGATCTTATTATATAAGAAGAAAAAATTATGGGTTTTCCCCTTGGATGGGTTTTTCCCTGACTTGGATCCTATATCTTGTGTTCTTTATTTTCTTGTGATCTTGATGTTTACATTTTGACAATTGTTTGATGAATAAGAACATAATTAAATAAATAGAAGGCAATAATTTTTACAAGCAGTTATCAAAAAAAGGAAAATATAATCTAATCATCTCTTGATTTTCCAACAGCCTTCTCCTAGCATGTATCTATTCTCAATGTTTTTCTTGGCTATCCAAATGCTTACCATCATTCTTTCCAATTAGATCCTCCTTTTCCACCAACCCCCTTACTACCCCTTGTGTGTTGACCACAAAGCACAACCTACAAGGAATAGAGGGGGAATGGGCTTGTCCTCTACTTAGGAGGCCCATACTCAATCTCCCTGCCTGTCATTAAGGCCATTAAACCCAGTTAGAAAACTAGAGGCCATCAAAAGAATAGCCTAAGTTAATCAATTCCCAAGCAACTCCTCCCCAAAATCTGAATCTTTATCCACTCCTCTTAGCCAATCATTGTGTTTACATTTCCACAATATTTACATGAATTATAGATTCACAATGATAGTTACAAGAGGGGTAGCCAAAAGGGTTGTTACAGACCCCTTCCCCTTGGAGGAACATTGTCCTTAGTGTTCTATACCAAAACACAATTCAACAATGCTTTATACCCAATATAAAATTCAACAGTGATCTTTCAATACACATCTCCTTACATTCATTTACATTACTTACATAGTAAAAAAAAATGGGTATGATACCTTCATTTGCTTAGCCATCTCCCAAGTGGCCTCATCTAGTCCAAAGTTCCTCTATTGCACCTTGACCTGCTCAATTACTTGATTACGAAGCGCAATCTGCCTCTGATCCAGAATGCACAGTGGCTTTGCTAGAATTCTCTCCCGGATTACACCTATATCACAGATCATTCAACAACATGATTAGCATCATGTGCATATTTTAAGAAAAAAGATATGGAAAACATCATGGGCATATTTTAATAAAATAGATATGGAAAACATCATGTGCCTTCACTATAGGTGGAAAATCCAATAGGCAACCCACTAGCCCCACTCTTTCTAAGACCTAAAGCAGTCCACAAAACCATGATGCCAACTTAGCACAAGACCCAATATTTAGTGAAATTTTCCTTGGTTTGATGAGCAGGTAAAAATGTTCCCCCACTTTAAATTCCTTATACATCCTTTTTTTATTTGCATAGATCTTCTAACTATCTTGAGTTGTTTTCAATTGTTGCTTGATAGCAATTACTTCCTATTCCATTTCCTTCAACATATCAGGCCTGATCTACACTTGTTCAATGAAGCATTCCAACTGATAGGTGTATTACATTTTCTACCATAAATAGCCTCAAGTGGACTCATCTTTGACAATTCCTCGTACCCATTGTTACAGACAAATTCTAGCAAAGGTAGAAACTCTTCCCACCTCTTTGGTTGATGCATGACATGCATTTTGAGCATGTCTTCTGGCACCTTATTAACTCTTCCATTTGTTTGTGGATGATACACTATGCTAAATTCCAATTTTGTTCCAAGTCCAGCAAATAGCACTTTCCAAAACTTTGATGTGAACTTCGCATCTCGATCTGGAAAAATAATAATAATAAATAAATAAATAAATAGCCCCAAGAGTTAGCTCAATCGGTCAATCAAGTGCCTCGCCAATGGAAGGTCACAGGGTCAAAACCCGAAAGCACTTGGGGTCAGGTCAGTAAATAGGTCGAGGGGTGTGACCCCCTTTGGGTGGGGTCCACCCTAGCGTTGTTCGATCCTGGATGTAGCGGACCCACTGACCATGGGTATCCGTGAACCAGTAGTGAAAAAAAAAGAGAAAAAAAAACTAAATAAATAATAATAATAATAATAAATTTAAAATATATAATAATAATAATTAATTAATTAAAAATAATAATAATAAATAAATCTTGGGTACTCCATGCAATTGAAGTGACTTACCTCATGAAAATATGAGAAATGACATTTTCTTGTTGAGTGGAATTGACAATTATGAAGTGAGTTGCTTTACTCATCTTGTCCACCACTACCATTATGGAATCATGTTGTCTGGGTGTCCTTGGTAGCATTGTGATGAAGTCCATGGAAGTCCATGGAAATGACTTCCTATTTCCACTCAGGAATGGGATTGGTTGTAACAATCCCACTGGATGTCTACATTCCACGTTCATTTTCTAGCACTCCAAGCACTTGGAAATGTACTCCACCACATCCATCTTCATGTTTGGCCCATAGTACATATTTTTCGTGGTTGTTATCATTTTTTGGTAACCTATATGACCTGAATATGGTCTTTTTATGAAACTCGTCGGAGATGAACTTCTTCAAATCGGCCATGCAAGGTATATACCACCTATCCTTGAACTTTAATAGTCCATCCTCTTTGAGAGAGTAACTCTTATTCAATTTTCCCTCTAGTTCTTGCTGCAAGCATTCCTTTATCTACTAGTAGTGCTCATCCTAGTGCATCACCTCTTTAATGTCAAACTCACAGGTATTGATGGTTTCCACATGAGCCACTTGTAGCCTCCTGCTAAGTGCATCTGCTACTTTGTTTCCCTTACCTTTGATATATTTGATTTCAGAATCAAATTCATTAATATAAGCTAACCACATTGTGTGTCTTGCATTCATCTTGGGCTAGTCAAATAAATACCTTAGCCCTCCATGATTTGAAATCAAGATAAACTTTCTTCCAAGGAGGTAATTCCTCCACATTTTCAATGCATGCACTATCATTGCTAACTCCATGTCATGAGAAACAATTTCGCTCATGCTCATTCAACTTTCTTGACTCATAATAGACCACATGTCCTTCTTGCATCAGGATTCCATTGAGTCCCTCCTTGCATCAAATTCACTAATAAAGGCTAGCCACCTTGCTTGTATTGCATTCAATTTGGCATAGTCAAATAAATACCATATCCCTCCATAATCTGATATCAAGATAAACTTTCTTCCAAGTAGGTAATTCCTCCACATTTTCAATGCATGTACTATCATTGCTAACTCCAAGTCATGAGTGACATAATTTCGTTCATGCTCATTTAGCTTCCTTGGCTCATAATAGACCACTTGTCCTTCATGCATACGGATTCCACTAAGTCCCTCCTTGAAAGAATCTGTGCACACCCAAAAATCCTTTTTAGGGTCTATTATTCTTAATATTGGTGCATGTACGAGCATATATTTTAACTACTCAAAGTTGGCTACACATTTTGCTATCCTTTGGAATTTTTCTCCTTTTCTTTGTAGTGACGTGATTAGATGTCTAATATTCAAGAAATTCTAAATGAAACTCCAGTAATATCTGACCAATACCATGAATGATAAAAATTTTACCATGTTCTAAGGATTACACCACTCCATCATGTCTTTGATATTCTCTAGATCCACTGCCACTCCTTTCTTGGAAACAATATGTCCCAAATAGTGAACTTGTGAATAGAATAATTCAAACTTGTTGAGTTTGGTGTAGAGCTTGTGCTCTCTCAGCAATTGCAACACTATTGCCAAATGTTTTTCATGCTCCTTGGTTTTTTAATAAAATGAGATGTCATTGACAAAAAAACAATACAAACTTGTCTAAATATGGACTAATAACATTATTCATTAAACACATAAATGTTTCTAGGGAGTTTGTGTCTCCAAATGGCACCACCACAAATTCATAATGTCCATAACTCGTTCTAAAGGTTGTTTTGTGAACATCTTCATCCTTAATGTGCCCCTGATGGTACCCAGATCTCAAATCGATCTTCAAGAATACCACAACTCCTCCCATTTGATCAAATAGATCATCAATCCTCGACAGAGGATATATGTTATTTATTGTGTCTTTATTGATCTACCTATATTCAATGCATGGCCTCAATGTGTCGTCCTTCTTCTTTACAAATATTATAGGTGCTCCTTAGCATGATGTGTTGGGTTTGATATATCCTTTGTCCCTCACTTATTTTAATTTGCAATTTCAACTCTGCAAACTATGGTGTGCTCATTGGATATGGAGCTTTCAACACTTGCATCAATCCTGGTAGTAATTCAATTGAGAAGTCAATTTCCCTCCTTGGTGGAAGTCCTCGGATTTCCTCGAGGAATACATCACTAATTTTTTTATTATTGGATGCTCTTTACTTCCACTTCTCTTTGCCTCTAATTCATTGGTCACTTGGAAAGTGTACAACTCGCACCCCTTCTTGCATCATCTCTTCAATTTTAGTGCAATGATTTATTGAACTATCACAAGTTTTCTCTTTCCCTACAATGTCATCCTTTCCCCTACCTCATTAAGACACTCTATCGACTTGTTGTAGCATTTCACTTTGGTTCTATGGGATGCTAGTGAATCCATGCCAATTAGAATGTAATATGAACATGATGGTAGCACACTCAGGTTTGCATATGTGTTCATGTCATTTATCATGACTGGACATGCCTTAACCATGTCTTTGACTCGCCTCTTATTCCCCATTGCTAACTAGACTAACCAAGAATTTTCATAGGTTGTCTTCTACCATGCACACTTTTCTACAATTTGTGTGTTAGATCCGTATACTACTAGTGTAACCCCTTATTGTTATTAGTACAACCCCCTTATTATATTGTTGTGCCCATGTAGTCCTCATATTGTTGTTATTGTGCCCCATAGAAGCCCACTATTGTTATTATTGTGCCCTTACATTATTATTGTTATGTCGGCTCTGATTATATTATGACCCCTTAGACTCCTATATATAGAAAGGAGGTCTTCTCATTTGTATCATCCAAGAATTGTTCATTTATGTAATGTAAAGGAGGTTTGCCCCTCGAAGAGGCTTATTTCTAAGGTGTTCATCTATCTTTTTTATCTTTTTGTGAGCTGATTTCATAACATTTGGTATCAGAGCTTTGGATTCTAGGGTTTCGCTGCTTCAAACAGGCCATCATGGTATTTTCGCTATAAATTTTTTCTGTGGCATTTCAGAAGCTATAAAAAAAAAAGCCATTTGAGAAGAAATCTTGTTGAACCGCACGTCTGAATTTCAGATCTTGTCTCGCTACATTTTCGGAGATATGATCTGAGGAAGTTAGGGTTTTTGCAAGCTCTAGAATTTCATCTAAAACAGGTCATCGTGGTATTTTTGCTATAACCTTTTTGCTACGAAGTTTCATAGGCTAAAGAAAAAACCCATTTGAGAAGCAATCGTTATGAATCTTGGGTCTGAATTTTAGATCTTGCCTAGCTAAATTTTCGGATATATGATCTAAGGAAATTAGGGATTTTGCAAACTCCCGAATTACATCCTAAACTGGTGACCTTGGGAAAATCGTCATAACTTTCTCTCTAAGCAACAAATTGAAATTTCATAAGAAGTTACAGAAAGAGGACGAAATTTAGGTTTCTATGGATAGTTTTTAGCTCTGAAGGTCGAAACAGTGACACGTGGCACGTCATACAAGTTCACTCTACTAAAACATTATATAATTAGGTCATCTTAGGAGATTGGGCATAACTCTTTCTTGGAAAATAAAATTATAACTAGACTTGCAGGGTTAGAAAGAGGACTCAGAGGGCTACTATAGGAGACAATTTCAGAACTTTGAGATCTGAAAGTACTAAGTTACAGTCATTTCAAGATCGAGCTCCAGAAATCAAGAAAAGGCAATATGAGGAAGTTTGATGGAAAGGATCCAATAAATTGGATACTATAGATGGAGCAATATTTTGATCTACATGGTTTACCACTATTACAAAAGGTATGTATTGCATCTTCATATTTAGAACTGGATCAATTTTTATGGTATAAAGGGTTTTTTTCTCGTAAACAACTTGTTACATGGTCAATTTTCACGGAGGAAATAATAGCACATTATGAGGATACAAAGAGCAACACCACAAATATTAGAAGAAAAAAGAGAAAAAGGGTTTTGTTATAAAATGGAAAGAAAAATTATGGCAACAAGGAAGTCTACCCCTCACAACTATAAAGATGGAAGTGTTGTTTCTCCTAGCATTCCACAACCTACAAGGGTTACATCACAACAATTGGAAGAAAAAAGGGAAAAAGGGCTTTGTTACAATTGTGCTAACAAATACATTAAAGGTCATAAGTGTGTTGAGAAGAAATTATTTTACATTGATTGTGGAGAGGAGGAAGAAAAGGATCAAGAAACGTTAAAAGAAGAGTATATACACCAAGGACCAACCCCAGAGAAAGAATACATGAATCTGAACATATCTTGTAAAGCATTGGAAATAATTACCACTCCTAAAACTCTCAGGATAGAAGGACATATCAAGAAGAAAAAGGTTCAAGAAGTTAAAGATCACATCGAGAAAGAAGAAATGAATCCGACCATATCTTGTAATGCATTGGACGGAATTACCACTCCTCAAACTATCAATATAGAAGGACATATCAAGAAGAAAAATGTTCAAGAATTGAAAGATCACATCGAGTCTCAAGAATTCAATCCGACCATATCTTGTAATGCATTAGAAGAAATTACCACTCCTCAAACTATCAAGATAGAAGGACATATCAAGAAGAAAAAGGTAAGAGTGTTGATTGATTCAGGTAGTACCCATAATTTTATTGATTGTAAGATAGCCAAGGAATTGAATTGCTTCCTATATCTAGCACCGGAGTGTCAAGTGATGGTTGCAAGTGGAGGAACCATAAATTTCTCTGGAAAGTGCCATAATATCAAGCTATCAATGGGAGAATATGTATTGAATAGTCCAATGCTTTCCATTCCAATGGGTGGTGCTGATGTTTTACTAAGATTCCAATGGCTACAATCTTTGGGTACGATAGCTTATAATTTTCAAGAACTTTTCTTGAAATTTTTTTGGGAAGGAAAGGAAGTTGAATTGAGGGGTATCGAAGGAAAACCTGGAAAGATAATCAACTCTAACAGCGTGACAAAGCTTCTAAATAAATAACAACGGGGTGTAATTGCACAATTATGTTCACTAGAGGATCCCACATCGAAATCATGTATTTCTCCAGATCTCAAAAATGTTTCGGACAATCATTCCAAGGTATTTGAGACTCCCAAAGGCCTCCCACCTATTCATGACCATGATCCTACTATTCATTTGATTCCACGAAGTGTTCCTCCAAACATCAAGCCTTACATATATCCATATGCCCAAAGGAGTGGGAACTCATTCAAAAGTTGCAGAAGGTCCCAGTTCAAATAGTATTGCGAGAACTTGACAAGGAAGGAAAAATCATATTGGAACCTAAAGCAGTCACAGAACCAAGAAATCGAAACCTATGAAATAGATCAATTTCAGAGTATCTCATCAAGTGGAAGAACTTACCCGCTAAAGATTCCACATGGGAGGACAAGAATTTATACAGAAGCATCAAGAACTACTCAAGCATTGAGGACAACACTTTTTGAAGGAGAGGGGCATGTTAGGTCCCTATACTACTAGTGTAACTCCTTATTTTTATTAATACAACCCCCTTATTATATTGTTGTGCCCATGTAGTCCCCATATTGTTATTATTATTGCCCCTCAGAAGCCCACTATTGTTATTATTGTGCCCTTACATTATTATTGTTATGTCGGCTCTGATTATATTATGAACCCTTAGACTCCTATATATAGAAAGGAGGTCTTGTCATTTGTATCATCCAAGAATTGTTCATTTGTGTAATGTAAAGGAGGTTGTCCCCTCGAAGAGGCTTATTTCTAAGGTGTTCATCTATCTTTTCTATCTTTTTGTGACCTGGTTTCTTAACATTGTGGACTTACGTAACTGAAATTGGAGTTAGGGTCAATAAAAATTGAAACAAGCTATTTATTCACCATACCTTCCATTTTGATCATTGGAGCTTGTTGATTGGCTTGCCCATTGTCCAATGTTGTATAGATGCATGGTATAGTTTGAGATGCATCATTCATTATCTCCACCTCTTGCGCATTTAAAATATTGGGTCGTTCTTTTGTTACTGAGGGAAGTCTCTCTTCTTGTCATTTTCTCCACAATCAAAAACTTCATAGGTTCTCCTCTAAAACCCTTGGCTTGCTCTCCTATAGGTTGCATAGGCTAAGAGAGTCAAGCTCTGCTAGCAATAGTGGATCTCTGTGAAAATTCACCCTTGACAAGAGTAATAGACTTCATGTTATTTCCTCTAAGATGATGTTGTGTAACTTTATGCCATTTTCCTCGAAATTTGGGCTTTCCTTTTTCTTTCCAATCAGTTTGGGACTCAATCCTATGCTCAGACTATTCATAGAAATGCTTCCTCTTCTAAATGGTGTCCTCTAAATTTTTTTGCTCATAGTTCTCTATTATATCCCTGAATTCTTGTGACAAACCACTAAGATACTTCTAATATTTTCCTTCTCGTCCTTGAGGTAAGACACATAGCTCAATAACTCCAAGAATATAGTTGTATATTCAACAGTTGTCAGTTGCCCTAGTTTGTGCTCATTAAATTCCTTAGCCTTGTTGTCATAGTACATTTCAACTAGGTGCTTTTCCCATAAGTATCTCTAAAATCTCCTTTGGGACAACTCCTTCTACTTAATATTCTTGATATTATTTAGGTCTTCCCACCAAATATTAGCTCTTCCCTTCGAGATAAAAATGGTTGCTCTTGCTTTCATATTCTCAGAGTAATCATGCATTATGAAATATTTCTTCATTCCTTGCAACTGTGCATCTGCTTGTTCTACCTTCCTCACCTCTCAATCGAATTTAGGGTGTTTTTCCTTTTTAAATTTTTATACTATCAATTCTTTTCCTTTCCTATTTTTGTTGGTAGTGCCTCTTGGTGGAAGCAATAGACAGTTGCTTGTGGCTATATGTTCTCCTCTCCAGAGTAAGAAGTGGAGTTCCTCCTCTCATCATGTCTTCACTTGTATTTCTATGTCTCTTCTTAGATTTGTTTCCTTCTACACCATCAAATATTAATTCATGTTTTCCAAGTCCTTATGGATTTTTCCTGCCTTTATCCTTTCCTAGTTAGTTGGCACCTAAATCATGTTGGCTTTGCCTTTGCAAATTTGATAGGCTTCGTAGAATAATTGTTTTTACTTCTACTTGTTCTTGATCCATGGAAAGCCTTTCATTGTCTACCTTATATCTTCTCAACTCAACCCTTATACTTGTAAGGGTGTTCATCCTGTCAGGGGAGACTTCCTCTATCCTTTTTCCAAATGATTCTTCTTCCTGACACTGCTGGAATTTATTAGTGTTGTGTGGCACCAATATGTTTCTCATTCCTTACTCTCTTGTTGTTCTTTGGTGTCTTCTTTTGTGCTATCATACACACATAATTTTTAGCAAATATAAATATAATTAAACATATTTACCCATCACTGTGGCATATTTGTAATAAGCCCATGGATATGAGGTTATCTGAAGCACCAAATTTCAAGTTAGCATGTCTGTTATAAAACAACTAACACATCATAATTTGTTATCTCTATCTTTTCACAGTTCTAATATCAAAATTGATATGGATACAATACTCAGTTTGCAATTAGCACATAATCAATAATCAAAGTGCTACAACAAACACCCATTTGCACAAAACGAACAATAATTAGAAAACACCAAACTCTGTAACAGAGTTTAAAAATTACCCATGTAGACTCATTCAGTCCAAGTGTTGAACATGGTCACTTTGATACTTAGTATTATAATTCCAAATCTTATCCCCAAAGGTCCAATGTAGAAACTTGGCTTTGATACAACTTTGTAATGCTCCCTCCCACCCCTTTGACTTCCCAACCCTAGCGAGAGGTGTTACTTTAATTCTAACCCAACCTCCACGGGTGTTACTTTAATTCTAACCCAACCTCCACGGTTTCCTCATGGAAATGGGGTTACAAAAAAATTCCTTCCTTCCCAAAGTTGTTGGAATCAACCATGGATAACATCATTGCATCCATCTCGTTAAGATATTTTTGGTGATATAAATCGTATCTTGATCTGAATCTTGGATCAAAAGTTATGGTCATTTGAAGTTGACCCTCTTAAACCCCTTTCCACAATAGCAAATCACCTACCACATGGTACTCATGTGTCATTTTTACCTCACACAAGGCCCATCATGGCACCTGCCATATCATAGCACTATTGTGTCATCATGTCGCTGCTCCAACCTTTAAGAGAATTTCTCTCCCAAACATCTACAACACGACAAAAAAATCATGTTAAGTAACAAGGATATTTTCTATCGTGTGGCTTTCGTCTCCTCCATGGCATCCATAAACTCCACCCCACCTATGAAATGCACTATAACCATCTTCAGGGACCTAAGCTCCACAACGAAGTGGCTCTCGGCCACATCAACTCCTTGTCAACACCACATAGCGCCACCATGTCAGGTGCCACCACTGACCACCGCCACATGTCACCTAGATGCCACATTAGCATAGGCTTCCACGTCATCCACTTCTATTGACATGATGATATCATGTTTACTTCATCTTGTTAGTGTTGGTACCTTGATCCTTCCATCAGTGATCAAATTCTCTTGTTGCAATGCATGTTAGGTGTCTCACTCGATCAACTACATTCCATTAGGTTCATGGATCATCTGATCGTAGTGGCATATTATACATTTTCCCTCATGTCCTTTACCTACTGGCCCATTTTCCTACATCTAGATCATTTGTAGTCATTTTTTGTCTTTAAATCTGCAAAAGTCATTTTTAGGGTTTTAGGTCTCATTAGGTCTAGGGTTTCGTCAATAAGGTCTTGAAAACACTCAATAAAGGTCAGCAGGTGCATGAGGAGGTCAAATAAAGTTTCAGCAACAATAATTTCCATAATCACATGCTCAGTGATTGATTTTTCCTCAAAACCCTGTTTTGAGGAAAAACAGAGTTTTTCTATTTTCATGTACAAATTTGATGTAATTTCATTTTTTCCAAATGTAATAACTTCGGAGGCAGCCCTGGTCACCTTGCCAAGCCTCTGCAACTTCACCACCTGCAAAAGAAACAAAAAGTCAAAGAATTCAGTCCATTGAAGGCAAAAATAAAGCAAACTGCCCAAAAACAGAGTTTTAAAAGCAAGTCAAAATCAAACATTAGAAGAGTGGGTTTTTGTAAGTGAAAAATCAAAACCATATGTATATAAAGTGTATTCATATCAATAAGGTTCATTTGTGTCCTCAAGAGAAAGAAAGCAAGTGTATTGGTCTCCCAAAAGCCAAGAGAGTGATTTTTGTGCCAAAACAAGGCAAAACCCAGGCGCGGCACATTGCGCAGAATTCAATAGTATAATTTTATAACTATTGCGGCGCATTGAGGCAGCGCGGCACACCTAAGAGGTGGCGAGACGCACAGGACTGTGAGGCTGATTTCACTCACAGCCTCTTCCAAACTTACAAAATTTCTAAATCCTCAATTGTCCAAGCAAGTTAATACGCCCTCATCACCAATAGATGAATTTATCTTGGTGTTTATGGTGATTTAATGGTAAAATATTGAAACCCTACCTCCTTGCATTTCTTGTTAAAAACAATAGCATAGGGTTTACACTTTGCCTATTTTGCTGCTAAAACTACTCCTATCATTTTCATCCCCTCATTCCCTCACTCCCTCACTTTATTTTCTCCCTCCCTTTTCATTCTCATTTACCCACTCCCTAATCCCCATATCCTTAAAACTACTAATCCTAAATCACTAATCCCATTATCCCAAACCCCAATCAAATATCCCCAAACCCTAATTTCTATTCCCAAGCCTAAATATTATTCCCTAAACTCTTTCATTTCCCCAAAAACCTGTCAGCAACATTCCCAAACCCCTCATACATATTCCCTCCACAGTCCCTCATACATTCATGTCTTTGGCAGCAAAAACCTATTGACACCATAAAATCTCTTCATACTCATCTTAGAAAACTCAAACATTGGCAAACATGGAGTCATATTCTTCTTATGACAGAAATGAGGAAACAGTCAGTGATTCTTCTAGAGAAGTGCATGCACCAAGGAGGCCTCATAAGAGTGGAAAACATAACCGGGAGGAGCCTACTTCACTTGCCAAGTTGTTGGCCTATCCTCTTGCTGTCACATGTTTCCAGTGTCAATCATGTTATCAATTTTGTGAATTGGTGGAGAGAGTCAAGTACCACCATGAGCTGGCCAGATTGTTTGTGCTCCATCTTCATAATGGCCAAGTCACTTTGGCAGGTGTGACATTCACCTTGACACCTGAGACTATTTCTCAAGCAACTGGTATTCCAAATGTAGGTGAGCAGTGGAATAAAAGGCAGCTGATAGACAGAGAGCATTATGAGCCTTACATCAAGGCTGGTTTTCAGAGACATACCAGTAGAGCTTTTCCTTTCAAGTATCTGCAGGACACATATGCTCCCTTGATGAAACTCATAATTAAATATTTTAGCTGTGAGGGTAGATTTTCTCGCCTATATGCCTACCACATCAAATTGTTGATGCACTTCACTAGGAAGAGAATGATGGATATCCCCTATTTTATTTGCTGAAACATTGAGAATATGACCACCTTAGTGCACAGGAAGCCTCCTCAACAGCAGTATAACAGCATATATCATTTTGCACTAATCAAAATTGTGGTCTTGCATCAGCTTGGTTTACTGAACATCTCATGGGAGGATTTCATTGCACATGAGGTCTTTACACGTCCACAAGTTCCCCCATCAGTTTTTCATGAGTCAGGAGAGCCTTCACATCAGCAGGAGGTGCATGAGACACAAACCACCAGTGTGCCAGTGTTTGTTACATACCAAAAGGGCACAAGGAGATTGTTTGCAGTAGCAAAACGAGTAGTATCTCCATCCAAGGTGGAAGGGGTCTCGTTTCCTTCAACAACAAAGTAGGTACAAGACAAGGGCAAGCATCCATTACATGATGAGGGGCCTTCAGGAGGACAAGAGATAGATTTCATTCTTATTTAGGATGATGACACCAATTTGGGCTCCCAAAGCTCAAAGCTCAAGGAGATCATTCAAGAATGACAAGCTGACATTCATGATTTGTCTCTCAACCTGGAAAGGGCCAAGTGGATAATCAACTATTTGGAGCAGATAAACAAACAGTTAGAGGATCAAAAAACCATCATGGAGCAACAAAACATACGAGAAAACCGGCAAGATGCCAAGAGGAGGAAAATCAAGCTGACACCACTTGAACAAGAAATTGATGTTGATCGTGAATCTTGGCTTGAGGGGGAAAATATGCACTTGAAAAAGATACTAGAGAAGGCCAACAGGGAGAAAACAATGTTGAGGCACATGGCCTATCACTACTTGGCGAGAAACAAGGTGTGCAAAGCAAGAATCAGGATTTTGAAGGCCAAGTTGAAGAAAGCATCGAGGAAGCGAAAAGAGCAAGAGAGACTCTAGATCTTGGATGATGCTTCCCTAGCCCAACACAGCACCTGATGAGGAACACTCAGCCCAAATTTCAAGAAATTTGGGAAACTTTTTTCAATTTTGAAATTTTTGGCCTAAAAAATAGGTTTTTCTACCAGATGCGTTGCGCCACTTGGCGCGCGCTTTTGCTAGAGACCTCGTTTGGAGGAAAACTCAGCATTTTTGCATTTATCATGGAAAAATATGAATGTCGTCACCTGGCCAAGAAATTTTGACAGGATTTAAGCTTCCAAAAGGGTCAAAAACACCTAAAAAATGACCTTTCTGCCCCTTTTTGGACACACAAGAAGCAGTGTTGGGAAAACTCAGTTTTGGAGGGGCAAATGGAGGCCAAATTCAGAAATTCCACTTGTTCTGGAAAGTAGACAGACAGAAATTTCCAACAAATCCACTTGGAGCAAATTTGGTGCACGGGAAGGCCTCTAAAATCCTCTGTAAAAAGGCATTACGCATAGGGAAATCAGCGCGGCGCATAGGATGAAATTTGCTCATTTTGGCCAAAAAACTTTGTTTTTCGCCTAGTTTCCTCACAGTTTGACTTTTCTCTTTCTAATAGTCAAACTCATGATGTAATTTAATGTGCCTTGATGGATTTTTATGTAATTATGCTAAATTTTCACTCATAGAGGTAGATTCATCCATGAAAAGGTAGTTTGCAACTGAATGAATCAATTCCATAGTTTTTAGAGGCAAGTTGTTCCACTGCCTACTTTTTAGTTCTCAGTTTAGACTTTGTTGGAACAGATCCTAAACTTATGATCTCGACCCCTAGGGTTAGGATAAGTTTTTGGTTGCCTATATCTTGTAATTTTTCAATCATTGGAAAAGGTTGGACTTTTGGGAAAGCTTAGAGCTTTATTCTACACTCATTTCAGCAGCTTAGCAAATGAATAGACCAGGGTTTGCAGCACTTTATGGGATTCTTGTGGCAACTTGATTTGGTATTGTGTTTCCTTCTGTAATTGCAAGTTTACATGTGTTTTATGTATGCCATTATCTCTCTCTGTTCATCTTAACTAAATGAAACAAGGATAAAGGTAGAATTCATTGATTTGCAATGTTCTACCTAGGGTTTTGTTTAGTTATTTATGTTTTCAATTGTTTGAAGAGGATCCCTGAGAATTTCATGCCCTCTTCAACTCCTCACCAGTCTAAAATCTCTCCATCTCACTCAATTTGAAGTACCAAACCATTTTCCTACCTCGCCCCATAGAGATCTCTGCAAAACTGAGCCTCATTCCTCGGACCCAAAACTGCCTTTCACATTTGAGCTAACAAAACATGATCAATTTAAATCAAACTTTTCTGAACACATACCTAGCCTAAAATTAGTTTTTACATCAGTCATCTCAAGCTTCATTGATCATATTTTGCTGAGATTAACAAGGAGAGAGCCCTCTCCCGACCTAGTAGGGCTAGCTACCAGGTTAAGCGTGGTTTGATGTTACCCTAGATCTCGCCTTTCTCTTCCTTGAGGAAAATTTAGGCCCTAACATAGTGGCAACTCCACTGGGGAGACAAAAAATTTGTTGTTTGCTTTATAAACTACAGACAGAGCCTGAAGTTAGCCAGGTAGCCTTCGAACTGCTCTTGCTCTGCAAGTGCATAGTAGATGAATGTTGCTTCAGTCAATCTCTGGTTTAGTTTATGAACTGAACATCTTGTTTCCTTAGTAAAATGTAATCAAGTTCAGATCTGATTGTTGATGGTGGACAATGATCAAACATCGGAAGGCTGAAATCATTCACCTGGCAACTCCAGTGTCGAAAATCCCAAGGTTCAGACTTTTTATGGAAACTCTACTCTTCAAGAATCAGTAGCCTGAAGAATTTCTTGATCAATTCATTGTTATCAAAATGGATTTGCTTGCTCGATGGTATGCTCCCATGAGCCGAGATCACATTCCAGGTTTCCCAAATAAAATTCCTAAGGTAGATTGGAAAAGGAATTTGCCTATGTTTAAAGATGATAATAGGAATGATGCTACTTTACATCTGATTAGATTTCACATACATATTCGCAAGTTGAAGGTTGATTTTCCTAAAGATTGCTTGATGAAGATATTCATGGCCACTCTGGAAGGTGAAGCCCGATCTTTGTATGAAAGTTTGTCGCCTTCTTGTATTTACTATCTGAAGGATTTTCGTGCCATGTTCTTTGAAAGGTATAAAGAATCTTATCCATCATTAAATTTAGTTCAGGACTATTGCAAACATGTTTGTAGTTTTATTGAAAATCTTGAGAGAATTTATGAAGATGATAACTTCATGGACGATGAGATCATGGAAGCCCTGTATGAAAATCCATTTCAGCAGCATAAAGAGAACTTAGAGGATACTTATCAAGATGCTCAGGAAACTTTGCAGCAGGATCAAGATCTTAGCACAATGGAAAATGATGAAAGAGAAGGTTTTATTTTAGATATGTCCTTAGAAGAAGACAGCATGCATGAAAGTCAAGTTTCAATTTCAGAATGTGATAAAGTCAAGTCAGCTATTTCAGATCTAGATTCAGATCGTGATGATGAAAACTACCTTGTTTTGAATCCCATGAAGGAGAGCTCTGTTGTTGAGATCATATGGAATGAAGAAGACAAAGTTACTGAACAAAGCCTTCATGAGGAGGTAATCCAGTCATTTTATGAAAATCAAAATAAGATCTTTGTTCAAGTAAGTGAAAAATCTTTTTTCGATAACTCGGTGGTAAATGATAATTTGGTTGCCATGTCATATGAAGATGATCAACAATGTTTTCAAATTTCAGAAGATCAGGGAATTGAAGACTGTCATTCAGGTTTTTCATGTTTTGAAATGTTATTTCAAGAAGACAAAAATTGCATGAGCAAAAGAAAACAAAAAGTATTATCTCCTCTATCCAAAGACGAGATAGATCAATTCCTGAAAGGTCATGTTACAACCCAAGCTAATGCAGGTCTGCAGTGTGCGCATGGTCAAGAAAGTGTTGGTGAAAATTCTTCTTCTTTTGAAAATGATGACAGTTTTGAAATTAGATTTATAGATCACGAACATATAATATTGTCTTTCATGAAAATGACAAGGTTGTCATGTTTGATAATCTTGAAGATTGTTTTCTATTTAAGAATGACCTAGACCATGAAATTGAGGAATTTACAGCTAACACTCAGATGGCAGAAGCTTATACCTCTCTATGCCTTCCTATCACTCAGCAACCAATTGTTCTTTCATATTAGAATCAAGGGAGTACCTGTATTGTTGCTGCTGGTCTCAAGACAAGCTAGTTCTTCAGAATTTTCAAGATCCTTTCGACATTCTTTTGCAATTTTTGGAAAAGATGAATGTTGCTTGGTTCTTTAGCATAAGCCTTGGTTTCAGTTCTTATTGTGAGTTGCCTACATGTACATCGGTCTGCCTGCTCAGGGAAAGTGAGAGCAGAATTTCAGTATGTAGCCATCTGCTGGATTGGTTACATTGGAGGGCTCACTACACATGATTGTACATATTTCATCAATAGGCAGGTGGTTGTCATCATGATTTGAAACCCTCAAATATCGATGGTCTGCTGCCATTCAAAAAGCTTTGTAAGTGCTTGTTTTAGTCAGTTTAGTCTTGGGTCTGTTTTAGTCAGTTCAGTCTTGAGTTTGTTTTAGTCGGTTCAGTCTTGAGTCCGTTTTGAGTCAGTTTCAGTCTTGTAATTAAGTCAGTTTTGAGTCAAAATATTGGTTTTATGTTTGTGGAAGTTATTGACTCCATAGCCCAATGGAAGAAGGCATTGTTTGCTTTCCCAGAGATCTGTATTTCTTGGCACCTCCAAGGAGCTACCATCCCCATTGGAGCCAATGTTAGTGCCGGTATCTTCATCCCTCCATCAGTGATCAAATTCTCTTGTTGCATTGCATGTTAAGTGTCTCACTCGATTAGCTGCATTCCATTAGGGTCATGGATCATCTGATGGTAGTGGCATATTATACATTTTCCCTCATTCCCTTTACCTGCTGGCCCATTTTCATACATCTAGCTCATCTGTAGTCATTTTTTGTCTTTAAATCTGCAAAAGTCATTTTTAGGGTTTTAGGTCTCATTAGGTCTAGGGTTTCATCAATAAGGTCTTGAAAACACTCAATAAAGGTCAGCAAGCACATGAGGAGGTCAAATAAAGTTTTAGCAACAATAATTTCCATAATCACATGCTCAGTGATTGATTTTTCCTCAAAACCTTGTTTTGAGGAAAAACCGAGTTTTTATGTTTTCATGTACAAATTTGATGTAATTTCATTTTTTCCATATGTAATAACTTCAAAGGCACTGCTGATCACCTTGCCAAGCCTCTGCAACTTCACCACCTACAAAAGAAACAAAAAGTCAAAGCATTCAGTCCATCGAAGGCAAAAATAAAGCAAATTGCCCAAAAACAGAGTTTTAAAAGCAATTCAAAATCAAACATTAGAAGAGTGGGGTTTTGTAAGTGAAAAATCAAAACCATATGTATATAAAGTGTATTCATATCAACAAGGTTCATTTGTGTCCTCAAGAGAAAGAGAGCAAGTGTATTTGTCTTCCAAAAGCCAAGAGAGTGATTTTTGTGCCAAAGCAAGGGAAAACCTAGGCGCGGCGCATAGGGCAGCATTCAACAGTATAATTTTATAACTGGCGCGGCGCACCTGTGAGGTGGCGCGACGCACAGGACTGCGAGGCCGATTTCACTCACGGCCTCTTCCAAAGTTACAAAATTGTTAAATCCTCAATTGTCCAAGTAAGTTAATACGCCCTCATCGCCAATAGATGAATTTATCTTGGTGTTTATGGTGATATAATGGTAAAATATTGAAACCCTGCCTCCTTGCATTTCTTGTTAAAAACAATTGCATAGGGTTTACACTTTGCCTATTTTTCTGCTAAAACTACTCCTATCATTTTCATCCCCTCATTCCCTCACTCCCTCACTTTATTTTATCCCTCCCTTTTCATTCTCATTTACCCACTCCCTAATCCCCATATCCCTAAAACTACTAATCCTAAATCCCTAATCCCATTATCCCGAACCCCAATCAAATATCCCCAAACCCTAATTGTTATTCCCAAGCCTAAATGTTATTCCCTAAACTCTTTCATTTCCCCAAAAACCTGTCAGTAGCATTCCCAAACCCCTCATACATATTCCCTCCACAGTCCCTCATACATTCATATATTTGGCAGCAAAAACCTATTGACACCATAAAATCTCTTCATACTCATCTTAGAAAACTCAAACATTGGCAAACATGGAGTTAGACTCTTCCTATGACAGAAATGAGGAAACAGTCAGTGATTCTTCTAGAGAAGTTCATGCACCAAGGAGACCTCATAAGAGTGGAAAACATAACCGGGAGCAACCTACTTCACTTGCTGAGCTGTTGGCCAATCCTCTTGTTGTCACATGTTTCTAGTATCAATCGTGTTATCAATTTTGTGAATTGGTGGAGAGAGTCAAGTACCACCATGAGCTGGCCAGATTGTTTCTGCTCCATCTTCATAATGGCCAAGTCACTTTGGCATGTGTGACATTCACCTTGACACCTGAGACTTTTGCTCAAGCAACTGGCATTCCAAATGTAGGTGAGCAGTGGAATAAGAGGCAGCTGATAGACAGAGAGCATTATGAGCCTTACATCAAGGCTGGTTTTCAGATACATATCAGTAGAGTTTTTCCTTTCAAGTATCTGCAGGACACATATGCTCCCTTGATGAAACTCATAATTAAATATTTCAGCTATGAGGGTAGATTTTCTCCCCTATATGCCTACCACGTCAAATTGTTGATGCACTTCACTAGGGTGAGAATGATGAATCTCCCCTATTTTATTTGCCGAAACATTGAGAATATGACCACCTTAGCGCATAGGAAGCCTCCTCACCAGTAGTATAACAGCATATATCATTTTGCACTAATCAAAATTGTGGTCTTGCATCATCTTGGTTTACTGAACATCTCATGGGAGGATTTCATTTCACATGATGTCTTTACAGGTCCACAAGTTCCCCCATCATTTTTTCATGAGGCAGGAGAGCTTTCACATCAGTAGGAGGTGCATGAGACACAGACCACGACAGTGTTTGTTACATACCAAAAGGGCACAAGGAGATTGTTTGCAGCAGCAAAACGAGTACTATCTCCACCCCGGGTGGAAGGGGTCTCATTTCCTTAAAAAAAAAAGCAGGTACAAGACAAGGGCAAGCAGCCATTACATGATGAGGGGCCTTCAAGAGGACAAGAGATAGATTTCATTCTTATTCAAGATGATGACACTGATTTGGGCTCCCAAAGCTCAAAGCTCAACTAGATCATTCAGGAACAACAAGCTGAAATTCATGATTTGTCTCTCAACCTGGAAAGAGCCAAGTGGATAATAAACTATTTGAAGCAGAGAAACAAACAGTTAGAGGATCAGCAAACCATCATGGAGCTACAAAAAATACGAGAAAACCAGCAAGCTGCCAAGAGGAGGAAAATCAAGCTGACACCACTTGAACAAGAAAATGATGTTGATCATGAATCTTGGCTTGAGAGGGAAAATATGCACTTGGAAAAGATGATAAAGAAGGCCAACAGGGAGAAAACAATGTTGAGGCACATGGCCTATCACTACTTGGCGAGAAACAAGGTGTGCAAAGCAAGAATCAGGATTTTGAAGGCCAAGTTGAAGAAAGCATCGAGGAAGCGAAAAGAGAAAGATAGACTCCAAATCTTGGTTGAGGCCTCCTTAGCCCAACACAGCACCTGATGAGGAACACTCAAGCCAAATTTCAAGAAATTTGGGAAACTTTCTGCAATTTTGAAATCTTTGGCCTAAAAAATAGGTTTTACTGCCTGGTGCGCCGCGCCACTTGGCGCGCGCTTTTGCTAGAGACCTCCTTTTGAGGAAAAATCAGCATTTTTGGATTTGTCATGGGAAAATATGAATTCCCTCACCTGGCCAAGAAATTTTGATAGGTTTTGAGCTTCCAAAAGGGTCAAAAACACCTCAAAAATGACCTTTCTACCCCTTTTTGGACACACAGGAAGCAGTGTTCGGAGAACTCATTATTGGAGGGGCAAATGGAGGCCAAATTTAGAAATTACACTTGTTCAAGAAAGTAGACAGATAGACCTTTCCAACAAGCCCACTTGGAAAAAATTTGGTGCACGGGAAGGCCTCTAAAATCAGCTACAAAAAGGCGCCACACATAGGGAAATCAGCGTGACACATAGGATGAAATTTGCTCATTTTGGCCAAAAAACTTTGTTTTTCGCCTAGTTTCCTCACAGTTTGACTTTTCTCTTTCTAATAGTCAAACTCATGATGTAATTTAATGTGAATTGATGGATTTTGATGTAATTATTCTAAATTTTCACTCATAGAGGTAGATTCATCCATGAAAAGGTAGTTTGCAACTAAATGAATCAGTTCCCTAGTTTTTAGAGGCAAGTTGTTCCACTGCCTACTTTTTAGTTCTCAGTTTAGACTTTGTTGGAACAACTCCTAAACTTATGAGCTCGACCCCTAGAGGTTAGGGTAAGTTGTTGGTTGCTTATATCTTATCATTTTTCAGTCATTAGAAAATTTTGGACTTTTGGGAAAGCTTAGAGCTTTATTCTACACTCATTTCAGCAGTTTGGCAAAGGAATAGACCAGGGTTTGCAGCACTTTATGGGATTCTTGTGGCAACTTGATTTGGTATTGTGTTTCCTTCTGTAATTTCAAGTTTACATTTGTTTTATGTATGCCATTGTCTCTCTATTTTCATCTTAACTAAATGAAACAAGGATAAAGGTAGAATTCATTGATTTGCAGTGCTCTACCTAGGGTTTTGTTTAGTTATTTATGTTTTCAGTTGTTTGAAGAGGATCCCTGAGACTTTCATGCCCTCTTCAACTCCTCACCAGTCTAAAATCTCTCCATCTCACTCAATTTGAAGTACCAAACCATTTTCCTACCTCGCCCCATAGAGATCTCTGCAAAACTGAGCCTCATTCCCCAGACCCAAATCTACCTTTCACATTTGAGCCAACAAAACATCATCAAATTCAATCAAAATATTTTGAACACATACCTAGCCTAAAATTAGTTTTTACATCAGTCATCTCAAGCCTCATTGATCATATTTTGCTAAGATTGACAAGGAGAGAGCCCTCTCCTGACCTGGTAGGGCTAGCTACCAGGTTAAGCATGGTTTTATGTTACCCTAGATCCTGCCTTTCTCAGCCTTGAGGCGGATTTAGGCCCTAACACATCCTACTATGTCACGTGTCCACACCATCCAAAACCCCTACATGGCATCCACTTAGCCTCACTTACCTATATGGCATTTGCGTCATTAACTCAAGTCAAGGATCCCATTGGGTCCCATACCTCTATGCAAAGCGATATCTTCTCGTCTAGAGACAAAGAGGGTTTCCTAGCATGCCCTCGATCAACAGTGCCTACATGCCCACATTTAAAGAAACCTCTACCACACCTCTGCAGCGCAATGGAAAATATTAGTGGCATTTGATGGGGATTTTCTTGTCCCACACCTTTTGTCAACCACATACCATTTCAAAAATACCTCTTGAAAACCCCAGTACGATGCAATGTGAATATACCACAGTAGGTAATGCTGATTTTCCCATCCAATGTGCCTATTAAACCTATGCCCTTTCTAAAATTCCCAAATTTTCTTATCATTTCATCAAGCTCATTCAACCTGAACACAAGCATGTAACCCTATGATGAACGGCTTAGGAAATTAAGGATTTCAAGGACTTTCCCAAGCTTCCTTGAAGCCCAGTGTTGCTCAAAACATTATTCCTTACATAAATGAAACCTTCATTTCCACACTAGCATTCAACATCACCATGGACATAATATAGTTCAATTAAGCTACGAACATGCCTTTTTTTAGGCATAGAAACAAGCCAAGCCATGGATAATACTGCTCTGAATTTTAAGCATGGTAACAACATTCCATCCCAACATAGGTGCAACACGATATCATCAGACTGGATGATAAAATGTGAAATGTATCATAAAATATCCATAGTCTTAACCAGTAAATAACCTTAGCGATGCCAACAATGAAATCCACACATTATATTTTATCTTTGTAACCATAAAAGTATTAGCAAACCTAGGCGTCTACAAGCCCCTCAAAGCATGAGAACAATTGCATATGCATCTCATTGAGATAGTTAGGAATAACACAATTCCTACATAGACAACGTAGATACAACCATTACATCCCGTAACAACATCATTCAACATTTGTAATGCAACATAAATACAAGTGAATACACTTATTTGTATAGCTTAATGACTAACAACTGAGGGAGGGACTTCAACTCAACACCCAACCTTAGGCCAATTGTACTACAATCTTTCTTACATCTAACCACCCCCGAGTTGGATTCAAAGTTTGAGGAGTAAGTGCTCATGGGAATTTAGACCAATGTTAATCAATCTTATCACACAATAATCCAAAGACCCCTTGTCTCCACCTACTTAGTATGGGATTATTTCCTACAACATCTCCACATGTTTAACCAAGGATCCACAGCTCACTCAATCTCTATCTATTAACCTCACAGATATCAAAACACATAGAGTCTTCACTCTACTATCTAGGAATCCAAAGCACAATGTGTTCCACCTACTGCACCTCATAGGATTCCAGAATGAACAATGTCTCCACCTGATTCTTCTCTTCACCCACACTCCTCAGTGTGCTCCTTCTGTAGTGCCAATGCTTGTGCCCAACATTCTTCTTTTTCATTGGGGGTTCACTTGTGATTTCCATATTCCTATCCCAGAATATGTGCATCCACAACACAAAAGCCATGTCTATAAACTATTTCCAATAGCAACAATCCCTTCTCCCAGTATGTATTTTCTCTCAATATTTTCCTTGGCTATATGAATGCCTGCTACTATTATTTCCCACTAGTTCCTATTTTTCTAAAAAACCCTACTGCCTCTTTTGTGTTAACCACAAAGCATAGCCTATGAGGAACATAGGTGGTATGGGCTTTCCCTCCACTCAAGAGGTCCATACTCAACCTCCCTACCTGCCATGCAGGCCATAAAACCCAGTCAAAAAACATGGTGGCCATTAAATGAACAGACTGAGTTATCCAATTCCCAAGCAACTCCTCCCCAAACTCTAAATATGTGTCCACTCTTCCTATTCCATCATTATGTTTAAATTTCCATAATATTTACACAAATTACAAATTTGCAATGATAGTTACAAGAGGGGTGTCCAAAAGGGTTGTTACAAAGCCCCATTTTATTCTTTTGATATGGTGAGTATTTTTTGTAGTTTTATGTCTCAAGGCTGATATACTCCTCCTAAAGTTCTCTAAGTCCTTTCATCCTTCCCTCTTGTTTTTTGTAAATTTCCAAAGGAGATATTAGAAAGTGGACAAAATTCTAATTGTGTTAGAGTTTTAGCAATGGGCAGTGAAAAGGGGTTTTTATAGATGTTATATAGTGTCATCAATATGGACCATGGGCATCTTGGGACATTCCCATTGTGTGAAACCACTAACATTCACAGACCTCTAGGAAGGCAAGAGGATTATATTAATGATAATAGGAAATGTTTTTTCATTATTACTAGTAGGATACATTCTTACAGAGAAGCTAGAAGTTTTGAGTATGCCTTCATCCTAGAGATCCTACATAGTCAAAAGAGACAAGTTGAAGATATTCAAGGTAAGTGTGTTTCTCTTTGATAACTTGTTGTAAGGCTGGTTAGAAACTACTTCAACTAATTCAAATGTTAAGTTGTCAATTAGTTATGTAGTGGAGGAGGTAAAAGAAGATGGGAATATGTAAGAACAATAGGAGAATGTGGAAATGTTGAATATGGATTATAACTTTCAAGCCAGCACAGAGAACCAAGAGTAAGTTTATATTCATCATGCCATTATTCATTAGTAGTGTCTAATGTTTTTTAGACGTTGATTGAAATTAGGAATTTTTTATAGAATCTACACTGGTAGTAGCTGTCCAAAATCCTTTACAAATGATTATTTCATTTTTATAGTCAATAAAATTCAAATTTTGGACAATTTCCAAAAAAAAAAAATGATAATTACCATATATTTGTATCATTATTTCGAGCAACACAATTGCATTATAATAAAACAATTCTAATGCTCCTTTCTTGCTTCAATTAAATGTTCTACTTTCTTATTTGGTAGTTGAACCACCCAACTGCGAACAATTATGGGAAGGAATGAGAAGGATTATTGTCTTATCAAAACTATTTTGGGCAAGTCCCTGCCCTATTAAGAGTCATTATCATTCCTATGAATGAGCCTAGAAGTGTGGCAAAAGTTTTGAATTACATGTATTCTCCCCTTGGTTTCATGTATGACTTGGAATTTTAAACGTTATGGGTCTTTAGCCCCAACCCCTGGTCACATGGCCCAACAAGAGCCATGAATGAGGGCTTAAGCATAGATTTCATTCATCATATTTTACATAAGTCCCTTTAGATACTTCTTATGTTCTTCTAGTGGTCTAATGTTTAGGGAATAGAGATAAGATTTATTTGCAGCAATATTAAAATTGAATGAAGAGCTTAGTGGCATAGTGTCCAGTTAGAAATTTGTTAGTTTATAGAGTATTATTTAGTTGTATTAGTCAAGTCTCATTATCCATATTGAATTAGGACATTGTAATCATTTCCTAGTCTTCCTAATGACCTAGTGATTTATCAATCAAATTGAATCCAAATTTTGTTAAGAGTTATAGATGGCATTAGTGGGGTCTATCAAGTGACACTACTAGGGATCCAAAGTTTGTCGGTATCCATGTATTTGGACATCCAAAGTTTTCTCATAAACATATTAAGTTGAAAAATTTGTATATGAATGGTAATGTAGTGGGACACATGGAGGCTATGTGGAGCCCATGTGAGCACTACTAGACCCTATGTGTAGGAAAGTACTAATGTGAAAGGATGTTGTGGCAAAAAGGGAAGGTTTTGGGTGATGTGTTGTTGATGTGGTCTAGTAGTGAAAGGAGTTGATGTGGAAGTTAGCGTGTCACCAATCATGGCAAGTAATGTGAAGTTTTGAAAATTCAAAATTTAGATTTTTGTGAAATGATCCCTTTTTTTGGATCCAGGCAAATCTAGAAAAGTAAGAAAAACTTCGATATTTGATTAAGAAAGGGTTTGACCACAAGGAGCAAATCTAATGTTGTGGCTACTAATGAAGATAAGACTGATGCAACGAAGTTGAGGTGGAGGCCAAGTGGAAACTAACTCTAATGATGACAAGGATGAAAGAAAGGTTTGAATAGTGGAGATCCAGAGATCCAAAATTTTATTCAAAGAGGAATTTTAAAATTTCATGGATCTAGATTATCTATAAGGTCAACTTATTAACCATAGCAAGAAAAAAGGAAAATCATGGATACAGATGGATCCAAAAGTCCGAAGATCCAGTAAATCACGAGAGTCGAGATTTTTGGAAATCCAGGATTTAGATGTGAACCTTGGGTTGGGTTGTCCCTTTGAGGACATGGCCCTATATAGTGTTCATGGTTGGGTAGGGAATGCCACGTGTCAACCATGTGTAGCTAACATGGAATTATATGATGGGGACATGGGGGAAAAAGTACTACCATGTGGAAATGATCAAGATGTTGACATGGCACATGGGAGGACAAGTATTTATATATGCATAACTTAGTGTCTAAAGCATAGATTGGATGAAATTTATATCATTGGGAAGATATCTATGAGTAGAAGATCATGGTGATCTCAAAAAGGAGTTTAAAAATAAGGATCTTTAATAGCCCCATATAGACACTACATTCCCTTAAAAAGGCCTTGAGGGGGTTGGTGTTGTTACAGAGTGGTATTAGAGCTAAGGTTCAACAGTTAGGGTGAATGGGATAAGGAGATAAAGATTAAGTTGGGTCTTGTTAATGTTAAAGGTTTATTGTAGTAAAATTCTTGAATGAAAATTTACTTGATTTATCTAACCTAGATCTCAGTGTGATGTGCAATAACAGTAAAGTATCAATTTTAGGCCAATCTAGGCTAATGAATGTGTAATCAAGGCAACAAGATATGCAAAAACATAATATTTTTCCTAAAATAACATATTGTGTTGTTGCAATGCTTAAGAATATATACGATAGTAAGAAAGGTATGCTCAATAGAATGATGTAATACAATTTATGAAAGACTTCACACAGTAGAGAATATGAGTCATGTGAAAGAAAAGTGGGTAAGACCCCTCTTGACTGGGAAAAGTGATTAGAAGTTTGAGGGCTAAAATTTGAAGCTATAAATTAGATGGTGAAAGTGTTATAAAAGCACAACATAAGTAGGAGGAAATAAAAGTAGTACTATTGTAGAGCGTATCAAAGTTATATGGAAAAAGGTGGAATGAACCAGCCACCAGCGATGTTGAAAAATATAAATCAAAGAAGGTTCCTAGCCCATATAAAATTTACAAAATATGGGCTAGCAACCAGTAATACAGAAAGAAGTGGGTCAACGAAGAGGCACAAGAGTTCCAAGAGGAATACAGTAAAGGCACTTTAGTAGACACCTCTAAAGAGGAAAGTGATAGCTCAAAAAAATTGTCCAACAAACCAACTATATCAAAGTTGCACAAGAAGAAGAGGAGAAGGGTTACAAAGAGTTCCTTGCCTAAATATTTCAAGAAGGTTAAACCTCCCACATTTTATAGAGAAGTTAATAACAATGAAGAAGTTGAGGCGTGATTGTTGGCTCTAAAGAAATAGTTCAAGGTACATAACTATTTCTAAAATATGAAAGCTAAAGTGGAAATATTTAACCTAAAAGGAAAGGTTGATATTTGATTGGGAGATCTTAAGAATTTCAAGGGAATTTGAGAGATAAGCTAACATGGAGAAATTTGAAAAACATTTTAGGAAAAAATACATATATGGAAGGAAATAAGATGGGAATATCAAGAAATTTCATGAACACAAGTTCAGGTAGCTCCCTATGGATGCCTACCTAAACACATTTATAGAGATAATTTGATACGTGTCCTCCATCAAAGATGAGAAAGTAAAAACACAACATCTTATCAATGGATTACCATAGTCCTATCAACATATAATTAAGTTGATGAACTAAAAAAAACTTAAGGACACTATTAGGGAGGCTAAGTACCATTATGACCAATCAAAACATAAGATTGAGCCTTGGATGGAGTGTAATAATAAAGATATGAATATCTTCAAGAATAAAGGATCCAAATCCTCATGTTACAAGAAATATACGAAGAGTGTTAAATTTAGTGTATCAGCTAGAAGTGAGTACCAAAAAAATTACTGCACTAAAATTGGGGATAAACCAATCAGATGAACAAAAAAAGAAGTAGGTGAAACCAAGAAAATTCCATTGAAGTGTTTGGGAAGCGAAGATGATCATCTACTTTGTGACTTCCCTAATCAGTGGCATAATGACATTAAAAAAAAAAATCATTGTCCAAGACTCTACCACTGTTGTTGGTGTAGCTAAAAGCGCACGAAAGATCTATCTATGGCAAATTGTCAAGTGAACCACCATGCTTACGTGGTGGAGATCAAAGATAAAAAGGCATGTTAATGCTTGGTTAGTGTATTTTTCCATAGGAAGCAGGACGAAGGTTACTGAAGTAATTGAAGAGTGCCCCTTTTAAATGAACGGACTGCACACTTAAGCCACCTTAAATGTGTTGCCACTGGGTTCACATGAACTACTGATCAATATGGATTGGTTAGCCATGCATAATGAAATATTGGAAAGCTTTTAATAAATTTTTAGTAAGTGAAGATGGAAACTGTAACTCAAGAAGTTGCAAGATAAACAAAAGTTCGTATGAGTCAGGCATATTTCAACATTGCAACTTAAGAAATACTACAAAATAAGATATTATTTGTATGTTTTTCATGTTTTAAACTCTGTTGAGGATAGTAAGGTAAAAAATGAGGATTATAGATTGCTACAGGAGTATAGATATGTATTTCCCAAAGAAATATTGGGACTTTTTCCTAAGTAAGACATAGACTTCAGACTAAAACTTATGCCTATAGAAATGAATGTGTCTAGAACACCCTATAGGATGTGCATACCTAACTAGTGGAATTAAAAATGCAGTTGAAGGAGATGATGGATAAAGGGTAACATCAAACCTAGTGTATCCACATGTGAGGCACTAGTTATGTTTATTGAAATGAAGGATGGTAGCCTTGGGTGATGTGTTTATTACAAAAAGTTGAATAAGATGACCATAAAAAAAAATAAAAAATAAAAAAAAACCATTTTCCATGATTAATGATGTGTTTGATTAGCTAAGAAGGGTTAGGGTGTTTTTCAATATCAACTTGAGGTCTGTTAACCATAAAGTCTTAATAAAGGATAAGGATATTCATAAAACCACCTTCAAAACTTGGTATTGTCATTGTGAATTTGTGGCAGTGTCATTTGGACTTACCAATGCACCAACAACATTTATGTGCTTAATAAACAATGTTCTCAACAAATATTTAGGAAAAAAAAAAAATTGTTTACAATAAATATTTTGGTGTACTCTGATAGCAAGGAAGAGAATGAGGAGCACCTTAGAATATTATTACATGTGCCAAGGGAGCATAAATTATATGCAAAATTCAACAAGTGTGACTTCTTTCGGAAGTAGGTGCATTACCTAGGGCATGTGATCTCAGAGAAAGGGATTGTTGTTGAGATTGAAAATATTAAACCAATCATGGATTGGGCCACACCTTGAAATGTGTCCAAAGTGAGGTCATTTATGGGTCTGTTTGGATATTATAGAATATTTGTCAAAGGAGTTTCAAAGATTGGTCACCCGATTACTTTGTTGCAAAATAAAGGAGTAAATTTCATTTGGACATCAAAGTGTGCAACAAGATTTAAACTGAAGTACCTTTAACAAATGCACCAACCCTCGAGATTGCAAATCCAAATAAGAAATTCACAATGTGTACAAATTCTTGCAAAGAAGGACTCAAAGGATTTATTATGAAATAAGGGCATGTAATCAGCTACGAATCTAGGAAGTTGAATGAACATAAACAATGTTATGTAACCCATGATTTGGAACTTGCAACAAGTGTACATGCACTAAATATGTGGATGCATTATCTGCTAGGGAGTTAATTTGTTTTATTAACATATCTTATTGCATTGAGGTATCTATTTGATCAATGCCACTTGAATGTTAGACAAGCTTTTCGGATGGCTCTTAATAGGATGTTTGACTTTGAAATTTGACACGTCAAGGGAACGAAAAATCAAGTAGTAGATCCACTTGTTAGGAGCATGAAAAATATCCATCTTGTAGCAATAGGCATTTGTGAGCCTAATATAAAAGACAAAATTAGAAATTCCCAGCAAGGAGATCGGCATTATAATATGCAAAATAATGTTTAGAGCAAGATCACATAGGGATAAAGTGCATTCATTATCAACTGATAAAGGACAACCTACTAATGCACTAAATATGTGGAGGCATTATCTGCTAGGGAGATAATTTGTTTTATTGACATATCATAGTGCATTAAGGTATCTATTTGATCAATGCCACTTGAATGTTAGACAAGCTTGTTGGATGGCTCTTAACAGCATGTTTGACTTTGAAATTTGACACATCAAGGGAACGAAAAATCAAGTAGTAGATCCACTTGGTAGGAGCATGCAAAATATCCATCTCGTAGCAATAAGCATTTTTTAGCCTCATATAAAAGACAAAATTAGAAATTCCCAGCAAGGAAATCGGCATTATAATTATGTGAAATAATGTTTAGAACAAGGGCACCTAGGGATAAAGTACATTCATTATCATGTACAAGGGTAGGTTGTACATACTTGACTCGACATATCCAAAAAGACTTATAATGGATAAGCTTCATAAAAGGCCTTATACAAGCCATCATAGATATCAAAATATGGTAACAACTACAAAGAAGTTTTATTATTAGCCTAGAATGAAAAAATAATTGCAAACTACATTGCTAAGTGTTAGGAGTGTCAAAGAGTTAAGGGGACACATAAGCATCTTGTTGCACTATTGAAACCCAAACTCATTCCAAAATGGAAGTGAGAAGTCATATCCATGGGCTTCGTCACTAAATTTCCTGAATCAACCAAAAAACATGATGAAATAATGATGGTGGTGGGCAAACTAAGCCAGATAGTTCACTTCAACCTTGTAAAGTCCATCTATAGGGAAATAGACATTATATATATTTTTTATGAAGGAAAAATTTAAGATGCATGGCATGCACGCACCCATCATATTAGATAGAGATGCTAAATTTATTTCACATTTATAGAAATATGTGTTTCCATGTTTTGGGACTCAGTTGACCTTTAGTATTACCTGCCATCCTCAAATAGATGAGCAAACGAAAAGAGTAAACAAGGTGTTGGAGTACATGCTAAGAATGTATGCAATGCATCAATTGAAGAAATGGGAAGAATACTCACCCCTGATAGAATTTTCTTATAATAATGGCTACTAGGAGTTAATGAAAATTAGTCCTTTTGAGACAGTAAATGCTAGAAAGAGTAACATACCAAGCAGTTGGAGTAACCCACTAGAAAATATTATGTTTGGACCCAATATATTGAAAGAATTGGAGCAAGAAGTCAAAAAAAAAAAGATATAACTTGAAAGGAGCCCAATGTTGGCAAACAAGTTATTCTAATCATAACAAAAATCATATGGGAGAGCATGTGTACCTCAAAAGCATGCCAAAGGTAACTGAGAATGGGGGCTTGTGCCAAGTTGGCCCCAAGATATTTTGGACCATTTCAAATCTTAGAAAGAGTGGGGCCAATGGCTTACAAATTTTCTTTACCTCCTACAGTGAAATAACACAATGTTTTCCATGTGTCCTCATCTAAGAAATATGTACATAAGAGTGTTTAGTCATTGATGTTTGACTTCAACACATTATCACATCAAGGTGGGTTGTACCTCATGGCCACTGCAGTTCCCAATTTTAGTAACAAACCTTCAAGCTTGGTTATCCTTTCGTGGACAATTGTGCATGACTGCCTTTGATCCTGTCAGGTTCAAAGGAAAATTTATCCTCAATACCTTTCACCCTTGTCATTAGTGTCATGGAGGGTGATGAAAATATCTATTTAATCATACAACAATTATCAAGCCTTTAGGCATCTTAAATAAGATCTTCCAACATCTTGTCCATCATTGTAATTATCTTTTTTTATCATGATCACAAGCATGGACATGCCTACACTGTTTATATATTATACATATTTCTTTATGGATTCACATTTACAAGTGGTCTCTTCTTCATCCCCTACAAGACGACATTCTCTCTTAGATATCTCTCTCTCTTAATCACAACATTATTCAAGCAGTACTTAGTCAGTAACGATGTATTTTTGGCTATACGTCTACCTTTAAGCTCACACATTAGGGGGCAACTATTATTACCTAAAAATGGCTCATAGGACAACAAAGGTGATTGTCAAAAATGCCATTACCATAGTAAGATAAAAACTACCCATGGAAATTAAATCAATAAATCAAAACCATTGAAAGGACCATAGAAAAGTAGGTTTTGAATCATCCACACAAACTCATAGTGGTGGTTTTGCATGACCCACAAGACAGTTTGCATGGATCCATAGAAATGAAATCTAACCAACTTTTGGCACATTAAATTCTCACATCCCATCAAAATTTGAAAGAAAAGTTTGAAACAAGTCAAATCAAGTCTCAAAACATTAATGGAGGGTCCTTTAGTACCCTAAAGGTCCCTTTATACATGGGAATTCTAAATGGGGTTAAGCTACATTCGCATTTTGAGCTAGTTTTTATCAAGTCGCAAGAAACTCTATAAATAAAAGGCCATATATCAACATTTGATAAGAGAAGAAAGTGTTATGTTGCCTAAATTTTTTCTATTTTTTCCAAAAGAGTTGTCATGACTCTTAAGCAATTGTATGGATTAATACTCCCACTTAGAAATATTTTTACCATTAAACAAGCTTGGTGACTTCTTGACTTGGAGAGAGAGAACCAATAAAGGAAACAGCAAGGACCCTCCTCAAGGGAATTGAAGAATGCTTACCTATCTCAATACAATTCCCTTTTCTGTCTCCTTCGAAGGCCAAGAAAACCTTACTGCATTCATAATCAAATAAAGGGTTTGCTTCCCAATTTTTCATATGTTCTTATATAGTTGCATGTTGATCTATTCATTTTCAATTATGCAATTTGTATTTTATTTTGTGTTATTTCTAATCATTTATGATGTGTTGTGATGATTCAGCTACCTTTGCAACAAGTGGGATTTTGTTCAACCACTTAACAAATCCCACCAAATAATATGTTCATGACATATGAATGAATGTGAAAATATGTATGGTAGTGGTTTGATTTGTATGTTCATGGCACATGAATGAGTGTTGAAAGGCATACTATAGTGGAACTTTCATTTTTACATGGACTTTACATTGCTTTTTACATTTTTATTTTCAATGTTAATAAAAAAAATTACCACATGATATGGGATGAAAAGTGTGGTGATCGTTATTTATCCTAGAGGAAATCAAGTAAACTCCTTCAAATGAAATTTGCATAGAACATCAAATAGCAACTAGAGGAATTGGCTCTATTCCAAGGGCTAAGGATCATTGATGAAAGTTATATCAAAATACTTATTATAATTGGAGATTCAAAAGTAACTATCAATTTGATTCTTAGATCCCCATTAATGACTTATGGTAATCTTGCAAAAATTATCATGAGAATAGGAAATAAAGTTGCTAGGTTTGAAAGTGAACTATTCAAAAATCATGAGAAATTAGTCAGTTATGACTACCTCTCATGGAAATGGTCATACGTGAATGACTTACTTAACGCAGTTAATCCCAAAATGATATCTAATATAATGCACTACGTAAACCCCCATACTTAAATTCAAAAAGAGTCAAGGGATCTCTACTTGAATGGTTCATGAGGCACAATACTTGCTAAGGTTTTGCAAATGGGGTAGCAAGCTAAGTGGGCTTGATTGTGGGAAAAACTCCACAGTTAACCGCGCTTGAGCCAGAGGAGTTCTGGGATGGGTAACCTCCTGGGAAGTCCTGGTTACCGGGTGCAAGCCCCGGAAGTGATGATTGATGATGCTATGTGATTCGTTCTCCACATTTCACTAGTTTCAATCCCACTTCTTCACCCCTGTGAGCATCACCCGATGCAATGAGTGCTAAGTGAACTATTCAAACATCATGAGAAATTAGTCAGTACGACTACCTCTCATGAAAATGGTCATACGTTTGAATGAATTACTTAACGCAGTTGAATCCCAAAATGATATCTAATATAATGCATTGCGTAATCCCCCATACAATTTAGAAAAGAGTCAAGGGATCTCTATATGAATGGTTCATGAGGCACAATACTTGCTAAGGTTTTGCAAATGGGGTAGCAAGCTAAGTGGGCTTGATTGTGGGGAAAAACTCCACAGTTAAGCGCGCTTGAGCCAGAGGAGTTCTGGGATGGGTGACCTCCTGGGAAGTCCTGGTTACCTGGTGCAAGCCCCGGAAGTGATGATTGATGCTATGTGATTCGTTCTCCACATTTCACTAGTTTCAATCCCACTTCTTCACCCCTGTGAGCATCACCCGATGCAATGAGTGCTAAGTGAACTATTCAAAAATCATGAGAAATTAGTCAGTACGACTACCTCTCATGAAAATGGTCATACGTTTGAATGAATTACTTAACGCAGTTGAATCCCAAAATGATATCTAATACTTAAATTAAAAAGAGTCAAGGGATCTCTATTGAATGGTTCATGAGGCACAATACTTGCTAAGGTTTTGCAAATGGGGTAGCAAGCTAAGTGGGCTTGATTGTGGGGAAAATCCACAGTTAAGCGCGCTTGAGCCAGAGGAGTTCTGGGATGGGTGACCTTCTGGGAAGTCCTGGTTACCGGGTGCAAGCCCCGGAAGTGATGATTGATGCTATGTGATTCATTTCACTAGTTTCAATCCCACTTCTTCACCCCTGTGAGCATCACCCGATGCAAGGAGTGCTAAGTGAACTATTCAAAAATCATGAGAAATTAGTCAATTACGACTACCTCTCATGGAAATGGTCATACGTGAATGACCTACTTAACGCAGTTGAATCCAAAAAATCATATCTAAGGTTTGAAAGTGTTGAATACATTCATATCACAAGGGAACTCAAACAAAAAGCAAACCATTTTCCCAATAAGTTTTTTTCAACTAGATTGTTGTAATTTAAGAACTAAAAGGGGGGTTCCATTCTTCCCCGTACCTTAAGGTTTAACCCAAAGTCATGAATTGAACTTGCATGATAGATAATGGAATATTGTTTTATAAGGGTCGGTTAACCATCTAAGACGACTACAAAGGATCAATAAGCTTATGATACCCTTACACACTCAACATTTAATGTGGGAGAAGGCTCATCAATTGTTTTCAAAATTGAGTTTTATTCTAGGTGGCATAATGGAATTGGCCTTAGGTTTGAAATATGGGGATTTTATATGGTTTCTAGCCTTGTGGTTCCTTGATTTATTCTATCCTGATTTGAATTAGGGATCTAAATTCTATTCTAGTTCTTTTTTATGGGTTTTCGGATTAACTTTGTAGGACCCTTCCTCTAGTTCTTTTTGGATTTAGTTGACATGGATTTATTTGGTAGCTTTATGGGTATAGTTTTCTTATCCTAGTTTGGTTCTTTTTTTTTATTGAGTGTCATTTTGTAGTTTGGTGACTTGGAACTTGTATGCTACTTCTAAAGCCACATGAATCATTCCCTCTACATGTGGAACAACAAAAATTTAGTAGTCCATTACGAGGTCTTTTAC
The DNA here is from genome assembly GCA_000404065.3 of Pinus taeda. Taxonomy (NCBI): domain Eukaryota; kingdom Viridiplantae; phylum Streptophyta; class Pinopsida; order Pinales; family Pinaceae; genus Pinus; species Pinus taeda. The sequence continues at coordinate 1,254 of APFE030624823.1, read as the reverse complement.
TTTGTCGTAAATTTCTAAGTGAATGTTGGAAAGAGGGCAAACTTCTGGTGGACCATGGGCATATTGGGAGATGCTCATAGTGTAAGACCACTAACATTCATAAATGTCTAAGAAGGTAGGGACATTATATTATTGATAACATGAACTCAATTTCCTTTATTACTAGTTGGATCATTCCCAATAAAAGGCTAAAATTTCTAGATACGCCTTCATCCCAAATACCCTAAACAGTAAAAAGAGAGAAATTGAAGATCTTCAAGATAGGTGTGTTGCTCTTTAACAATTTGGTTGCAAGCCCTATTAGAAATTCTATTTCAACTAATTTAAATGCTAGTTTGTTGACAATTGGGTCTCCAATGGAGGAGGTAAAAAAAGATGAGGCTATGCAACAATAACAAGAAGATGTGAAAATGTTGAATGTGGACTAGAACTTTCTTGCCAACAGTAAAAACCAAGAAAAAGCTTACAATAATCATCACTTTATTACTTCATTTAGTAAGCTTACTACTACTTCATTTAGTAATAGTGCGTAGTGCTTTGCAAATTTTGCTTAACAATAGAATTTTTTTTTATAGAATTTATATTAATAGTAGTTATTCAAAAAATAAAAAATAAAATTGTTATTCTAAAGTTAAGTAACTTCGATTCGAACAAATCCTTAAAAATTTTTTTAACTTACCAATATATTTGTTATTTTTACTATTTCTAACAACTTTTTATATATATATATATATGATATATATGTTATTATTTAACAAATGAAAAACTATATCAATAGTATATCATTATAATAATATACATAACCATTTATAATAATAATATGTAATTAATATACAATAAATTTATTACATTATATTATACATATATAATTGATTTTAAAATTATATAATTTGAGAAAAAATCAAAAGAAACTTGTTTAAAAATAAAATTAAAATAAAAGAAATTGTTCCACTATTAACACATTCCATTCACAAAAGGGTAACGGCAATGTTGGAAAATCATTATCACAGTCATGAAACAAGGCCGCATAGCTAGTGTTTCCTCTCGTTTAGTTTAATTATTTAACTTTGACCACATTTGAACAAAGGCTACATTGTAGATACTCTTGCTTAGTGTAAGTATAGTTGAGTTAGAATAAAAAACAATGAAGACAAAATCCAACCATACTTCCAAACCAAAAAATGTTTCTACCTTATTACACTAAGAGAATATAAAAAAAATGGTATAAATATATTGTTATGTTGCATTGGAAAT